>JARQSV010000350.1:3728056-3830225 GCA_030142285.1 Calameuta idolon | reverse complement strand
AATAAATTCTTCGGTTGATATTAAAATTACTGTCCGATTGCATCTAACGTGCAATGAGAAACTTGACAGAATAGAATCTAATCGAATAGAAAAATCATTCTATACTCTGTTCGATAAATATAAAAATGCAGATAATAATTTTGACGACTTGCAACGTCAATCATGAATCTCGAGTCCATCTTTGTTTTTGAAATTAATTTCGATTGATAATATTTCATTGAGAATCACTAGAGATATTCTAAGAACTTCAATTCGCATCTCTATTTCTATCGAATAATCGTTTTCCACGATTATCAATAATTTTCAAAATTTTATTAAAAAATAGCATCAATGATTTAATTTTCCGATCGTTCGTTTAAATCACAATCATTTCCATTTTCATCAGCTCGACTGCATGTCCTTTAATCATAAACATTTTTTTTCATCCCCCAATATCCTACAGCGAGGTGTAGACCGGATGAGTTCGAGTGTTCAAACGGAACGTGCGTCAGCAAAAGTGCAAGATGCGACGGACGCAACGACTGCACCGATTATTCAGATGAGCGTGACTGTAATGGTATAAAAAATTTTTGATTTATTTATTTTTTTCTCTCTATCTCTCCCATCCTCCTCTGGCATCGTTTCATCGTCATTGCTCTCATACGAAAACACGTCGAGGATCTATCAAAGAATTTTCAATGGACACTTTATCGCTTCAATAATATTTCCCACGATTTTTGTTCTTTCAGTAACAACATGTAGTAGCGATCAGTATCGTTGCATCGATGGAACTTGTTTGAGCATCGATAAAAGGTGTAACGGAGTGCAGGATTGCCGTAATGGAGAAGACGAGAGCCAATGCGGTGAGTTTACGAAATCATCATACAAAACTATTACATACCTTTAATAGAGTTTTTCGTACAATATATTTTTAGGTGATCATTTTATTACAACGATAGTCCAGGCTTGGACTATCGTGTTAAAGAGATTCGTATAACTGAGAATCTAGGCACTTTTTAATGTTCCTACATTTTCAGGATTAAAAATGTCATTCGTATACACGCATATTACTATGTCGCGAATTTCATAATAAGACTTTCAGGATATTTTCATGATATTCATGATCCAAGTTAATATAGGCAATTATCATTACCTCCTGAATGATATTTTGATGAACAAAATTCGAGTATACCCGAGTTATACAGTTTCGAGGTTTTTCATGGATCGGAAAAAAAAGTCCCCCCAAAAAAAAATGAAAAGAAACAACCATCAGATTGCAGTGTACCCAGCGCACGAAGAATCTCGGGAAACTCGATACTCCTCGGTCACGCTCGGCGTACCTTTCGATATTCCAATCTTCAACCCTGACCGAAAGTTCATGTCGTTCTATTTTTTCGCGACCCCCCCCCCCCCCCCCCTCTATCGTCCACCCTAAAAGTGCCGATAGTCATAAAATTCAAAAAACCCAACCATCGCAAATAACATTCCAGCATGATGATTTTTCCTCAAATCATCGTCAGCTCTCACTCAAAAAATCGTAATAACGATCGCTATGGAGATTAAAAAAATTTGAAAAATATTTTTTGATCCCAATTATTGCCTCGCGTCTCATTATCGCCATGTTCCATGTTGTCGCATAGTATGCTTTGTCATGGCTGCGAATCGCTAATCATCATCCGCAATACATTGGCTAGTAACCGATATCGGTCGATCGATCAATAAACATTGATCGATCGATCGATCGTAATTATACACCCGCTACAGAGTTTACATTGAAGAGGTTATGGGTTTCCCTTAAATCGAGCCTTGCTCCTCCTCCCATCCCGGGAAGCGGTGCCTGGGCTAGTATCTTATCAGCTTTATCAGTGCGGTGTGTGCGCCTTGTGTGGAGCAGGTTGTGCGCCGTCGGAGTTTCGCTGCAGTGACGGCAGCTGCATCAACTACGAGTTGCAGTGCAATGGTGTCAACGAGTGTCCTGACGGATCCGACGAGAAAGATTGCGGTAACTATGCCATCAACAATCGTAGAGACATTCAAGACTTCAGACATTCAGAATTTAGATTTTTCAGACTTCAGACACGTGACTCCTTCTACCCCATCACTTCTATCCTTATTCATACGACGTCATACACCTTCGTACATAGTTCGTACATATAAGCATTCTGGTTACTACGTCATATCCTCGTGGAATCTATTAGAAATCAGACACGTACTTGTACACGTGGATATCAAGTACTACTGACTTGGCGCTGATGAAGAACCTTAATCACCCTCAAGTACCCAGACTCAAGATGTTCTCTTCTTGTTGAGGCTCTTTCTACTTCAGCATCTATTTTGCGCGGCTTCCGCATCGTGAACAGTCACTGTTTTTAGTCCAGTCACTTGGGTACTGGATCGTTCGATTATTTTTATGGTCAATTGATATCGATACCTTTTTGCATTAATTAGTTTGTGGATTTTCATCAGCGCCGTGTTCTTTTAGGCTTCTTTTTTTGTAACGTTATACGGTAGATTGAAAGATTTTTAGTATTGAAACTTTTTCTTTTTTTAATAGTGTTTATTTATGGTTTTGGTGAAGATATGACGAATTTGTCTCGTTCATTCATCGTCACTCTTTATACTTCATTTTCATGTATTTTTTCTTTGTCACGCATCTTCATCGATCATCGCATAGAAAACTCGGCGAGGCGGAATTATTATAATGCTGCGAGGTTCGGGAACATCACGAAACAGGACGCTGATTCTATATCGGGCCAATTGTGGCAAAGCGATACTTCTAAGCGGATATTTCCAACGCATTCGAAACCCGGTAGGAATTTTAAGGACACCAGAATCGGGTCATGGAATGTCAATAACGATAGGACGAAATTGCGACACGTCCTCGACGCATTCCCTGAGCTTGCTAAGTCGAAACGTTTTAATCGAACGAGGAATGCCGATTTTCGAAAAAGCACGCGGAAAGGTGTCAATCGAAAATCGAACGTCCCGTCAAATAACGTTGCAGTCAACGGATCGAAAAAAGACAACGGGATGGAATCGGAGACTCTCACTCGTCGGAAA
The DNA here is from genome assembly GCA_030142285.1 of Calameuta idolon. Taxonomy (NCBI): domain Eukaryota; kingdom Metazoa; phylum Arthropoda; class Insecta; order Hymenoptera; family Cephidae; genus Calameuta; species Calameuta idolon. Next base: position 3,827,186 of record JARQSV010000350.1, on the reverse strand, counting down.
TTGGCGAATTCGATTGCTGAGGCATTTCCGGAAATCAAGAGGAGGAAAGTATCACGGTCGAAGAGCACAACGCACTCGCCCAAGGACGACGTGGAGACTTTTGATTTGGATCAAAAATCAAAGAAAAAATCGATCGCTCCCAAAGTCGAAAAAAATTTTGCAAATTACTTCAAGCAACACTTGTCTCGTCTTACACCGTCCTCTGTAATTAGTATTACTATTAATCCAAATGAAAATAAAGAGCACGAAAAATTGGGAAAAGGCGAAAAAAATAAATTGAATCTTGGTCCAAAAGCGTCAAGCTACTTTGACAGATTTTTGAAACATCTCACGCCGTCGCCTACCGGTACAACCCATGGGTCAGTACTGATACCGATTCAGCCATATAACGAAAATGTCAATGACAAACGTAAGTTTGAACGTTATCAGACGCATACGTCGAACGAGGGACAAATATTTGACAATGAAGAAAACAAGATTGATGAGATTAATTCATATAACGACAGTGCTACAATTACTAATTACCCTTTTATCAAAAGTGACAACAAAATTGGTTACTACTTGAACAAATATTCCATCCCTCTAATTACATCCACTACGAAAGTATACGATTTTTTGAAGGATTCGTCCAAATCTCCTAGACAAGAAGAAACAACTGACTCTATAAGATATAACGCGATATCAAGAAGATATGGGTCAAGGTTTACTCTACCAACTACACAACGTAACATTTATGGAAAAGTCCCCGTCGAATCTTTACTATTTGCTCCTGAGGGAGGATCGATTGCATCAAAAGTCATGTTAACTCGAGATTTTCATAAAACAGGTAAAGTAGATGTAAGTGAACGTCCCACGACTGTCAAACAGACTTCATTGACGAAACAAGTGGATGATTGTATATTAAATTGTAACACGTCGGAAGAGATAACGGATATGGGATCTGGAAATCATACGGAAAAATCTGGAGCCGTTACAGATTCCAGTGCCAATATTGATTCTGGCTTGATCGAATCAGTAGAAAAGGTAGACAGGAAATCGAACACTGAAGATTCAAGTAGAGAATCAGATTCTATCGATGTAGTATCAAAGTCTCAAGATAAATCTGAGGGATTAGATAGTTCCTTATGGGATGTGTCATCTTCAAAATCTAAAGAGAATGACATTTCTAATGAAAACTCCTTATATTCTTGGAAGTCCAAGGAATCGTTTGTGGGATCCGAAGAAAATGAGATAGAACGAGATTCGGTAGATACCAAAAAGCAGAAGAAGAAGCATCATAAATCGAAAACTGATCTGAGTGAAAGCGCAGAAAAGAATTTTCAAATATTCACCACTACGTTTAATTACGATGAATCGAACAATGATTTAGGCTACATTGAAAAATCAAAAAAAAATAGCATAAGCACTCAAGAGAATTTTATAAATTCTGCTGAAACCACCACGAATGCGGAATTAGATGGATCAAGGGAGATACTTGATAATAATAATATTGATTCGTTTGATTCCCAAGAAAAAAATAAGGAAGAAAGTTCGCTTATCAGTACTACGGTCAACGATAATTCTTCAGGTACCGTAACGCAAAGGGTTACGACTACCGAAATTACTACCAGTGACGATTCGTCTGAAGAAAACGACGAATTTCGAAAAAGCAGAGAGCAAAAAACAACAACAGATTTAGAATGGTTCCTTGGGAGTAACGAAGATACAGATAGCGATGAAAACAAAAGTACAGAGAAGAATAACGAAATCGATGACAGCATAGAAAATACGTATAAAGAGGGAAACAAGAATACAGATACCAAAAGCAGCACTATAAAATCATTTGTATTAGACTTTTTCAATTTTGGAAATACAGAGAACACCGATAACAACAAGAACAATTATTGGGGTATTAACATTTTTGGATCTGATAACGATAAGAATGATAGCATGGAGTCTAGTCACACGATTGGTACAACAACAGAAAATATCTGGAGCACCCAGGTTCCAAATATTTTCAAAAATACTGGAGAAGACGATACCAGTGCAAGATCATCGATAAAACCAATTCACGAAGAAACGACCATAGATGAGAAAATACTGTACAGATCTCATTACGAAGATTCAACTGATGAAGATGCAACATCGCACGGTTGTCGCGAGGATCAACATTACTGCAGATTCGAAGATTTGTGCATCGATGACGATCGTGTATGCGACGGTATTAAAGATTGCATCGATGGAAGTGACGAAACGGAATCTTGCGAATACATCGAGGAATTGGATGCCTTTTACAATGACCCAGATAATGATTTGCCGATCGAAGAAAATCTTCCCATTATCACAAAACCTTTGTTCAACTGCCCAAGTGGCTATTTTAATTGTGACGGATGGTGCCGCGAGGAAAGTTTAATTTGTGATGAGATACAAGACTGTAAGGACGGAAGTGACGAGGAGGATTGCCAAAAGAGGAACGAGTACACAGGTAGACAACGTAAAAAAAAATGAAATCAAGCAACAATGCGGGTTCATGTGTCGTCCGCCTCTCTGCTGTATAAATACAAACGGCTGTTTATTGCTGATAGAAATGTGTGGGGAACTCTGGGTAAATTACAAAGCAAAATGGACTCTTGCCGAGTAATTGTCCTGCGTCTATATGTACGGTTCGAAATGAAACTGCGAATTCGGACTCGATTCGTTATGTTCAGCAATGGGAATTTCAAATGTATATCTTTTTCTTTCTCTTCGTCCTTTATGGTCTTAATATCAAGTGTACTTACAGTGTGTCACATTCAAAGCAAGAGACTTGAAGTTGTCACAATTGAAATTAAATAATTTTTGTCTTCTCGCCAAGATCCAATGTGAATCTAGTGATTCATTTCGGAGATATAGGTATCTTTGGAAAGAGACGTGTAAAGCTGCTAGCGCGGGACAACTTCAGTCTTTACTTTCTATAAGACACACAGTATAGATATGTGTCTCGTAGGTTTATAAAATTGAAGCAATGATTGTGAACGCTTTTTTTTATTCTATCTTTATGTGTATTTTTTTTCTCTTTAATCGTAGAATAAGGGTGAATATCTTGATAATCGGTAGGTCCTTGCTTTAAAGGGACCTGTAGATGTAAGATATGTGAAAGACGGTGAGAAATTTCAAGACACAATATTGTCGTGCAGTAGTAATAAACTAAAGTAATATATCAGCTCTTAAAAATTATCGCCAAGGCGTTGTAAACTTGTTTCCATGTTAAAGTTACGACTTCCCACTGCATTGCGGAACTCTTGTAAAATTACATCATAGTAACGTATCTACTCGACTAACTGGAAGTTCAGTCCAAGATGGCTGCTAGATTTGAGATTATAAAAAAATATTAAAATCTATAAAAATATATTCTCACCTTCTTTCAATATTGAAATCGTATCTTACAATCCCATCTCATCTCATCTCATCTCATATCATTTCATCTTATCTCCATTTTTTTTTTTCTCTACAACGAAAACTCATCATACCTGTCAACAGTACCACACTAGTCACATTTATACTGTACATAAATGAAAACTACAATATTACAGATACGCGCTTTAAATGTTAGAAGCGCTTAAGTCTCTCCACCTGTAAGAAAAAACGTCATTCGGACAAGGAGTTACAGGAGCTTTAAACGTATTTACTCCACTTATAAACTGTGCCTTAACTGCTTTAAATGTTTCTGTGTTTATAGCTTCTGCCTTGCTTAATCCCAATCGCAGATCCTAACCTCAATATTCGACTTGTTCGCAATTTTACCATCCATGACGCAAAAGTAATAAGTGTTTTAACAAGATCCACATTGGTATCCCATATGACCTTTGACCGTCGAATATTGAGATACGCAACAGGATATGACGATTGAGAATTACAAGGGTATGTTTTACCGTTGGGCCCCGTAGGTTTGGCCCCGTGCCCTTCTGTGGACTTCACCTGTGGGGATGGCTCTTGCATTCCTCAGAGCTCGGTCTGCGACGGATTCGACGATTGCCCCAAGGCAGAAGACGAGATTCACTGCGGTATATAAATCCTTTCCTTTTGACTTGATTTTCGCATCAGAAAGACACACTAAATGAAAACCACGTAAACTATTTAAAATTAGTTTATGTGGTCCCTATACAAATTATTATTATATCAGAAAATTATTCAAATTTTAATTTCTTCTTTCTGCTGACGAATCTCCCTGCTTTGCTTGTTTCCGGATAATTACAGTGCTTAGTACGTTGGGCCCAATTTGCTTGTCTCATCATAAAAAAGAAAGAACATGTACATACATCATATTCCTTCGTAAAGTAAAATAATGAGCTTCTCTCAACTTAATACCGGGTCCAACGATCGTGTCATGAAAATCGAAAAGTTTCTGTGAAATCTTTAAATATTCATGACGGAAATGCTACGAAAGAAATTACGATATTGAATGCTGACCGTGACAGTTTTTTACAGTATCAGAATTTGGAGTTTTGTAATCAACGTGAAACATACCGAAACTTTTCGACGTTCATATCTAACAGTAATGTATCTTGTATAGTTTATGATCCCCCCCCCCCCCGTCCTCCTCCATTCCAATACGGTTCCACCCCTTTTGACCTGCTATTTGTAAATGATTCAAAGAGTTAGATGCAGTCGGTACATGCATCTCGTTATCTAGTTTATCTATCTATCTATATCATCTATCTACTTTATCTATATCCTAGTAGACGCTTGCGGAGATACGTTCTCTTAAATATCCATCTAGGACATTCCCTCGTTAAGTAAAGCAGCCGATCTCGTGTGTATTATATGAAAAAGAAAAAAGTTTTTAGATTGACGTTACCATCGTGTACGGAACAATTTCAATCTAACAATTATAATGGTCAAGTAGTTTAAAGTGTTATGCGAGCTGTATAACGTACTCGCGAATTAATTTGAAATTCTTAGACAAGGTTGCGACCCACGTTCTAATCGTCATCGCTATTAGTATCACTTGTCTAAGGAACGTGGAATTTTTCAACGTCAGGTTAACACTTCTATACGCCCTGGTGGTCGTTGCACGTAACAATACAATGGAGAATAAACGTAGCTGTATGAAATAACATACGTTGCCTACGCGTACAGTACGAATGTAAAGGTCTGTAAAGCAGTTAACGTCTATGGCGAAAACTTATGCATTCATGAGAAAGCACGAACGCCAGTGCCAAGGAATCTGACTTGGCTCCGCTCAAAGTTTAAGGGAAAGAAGGGAGAAAAAAAGTTGAACTACGGCGCGGCTTGACAAATGGTTTTATAATGCAGGGTCATTAGAAGGTTTATGAGAAGTTAATAGCCGAGTATCGTTCGCCAATTTGCATCTGTTTAGCGAGAACGCGTTTTGCGATTCGTAACGGACTTTTCAATTTTCACGCTTACAAATCTGTTCGATCTTTACGTTTTTCTTTTTATCTCACGAAGAGATCCAGATCCGGTAAATTTTTTTTATTTTCATTTAAACTTCGGCGTACATGAAATATCGTAAGACTGGAAATCTGATTCCTTAGTTAAAGTTTTGTTCGTTTGTATTGTCTCATACTAATTAACTATTGTTCTTCGGTCTTCGTCGCGAATAGCTCGTTAGTATACGTACTTAAAAGTACGAGGTCAATAATTTCATCAGCATATATTGTCATAGCCATAAGTATACTTGAGGCTATCATACCAGAGCCGTATAAAGGTTATTTTTTTCTATGAAAAGAATTGAAATAATTACGTCTTAGTTTTTTTCATTGTTGGATTACTGAAAATGGATTTTCTCTCTAAATTTGCTTTTGCTTAGATTTAACAGAGTAAATCTCATATGCGTTTTGTTGGGTAGGAATTTTTTTTTTCCTTTTCCTCGTATCCCTTGCGATAAGAATCTTTTGTACGACGTTTCGCCGTTATACCTAACCTCAACCCATTGTCCCGGTGCTGTGTGGCTTCAGCTTCATAAGTGTGTTTTATGCGAATTTCATGACGTAAACAGAACGGGATTGCACACCTACGCAGTTCAAGTGCATCGCGACAGGCAAGTGCATCGAGGCCATCTACAGGTGCGATGGAATCTTGGACTGTTCAGATGTCAGCGACGAGGACGGCTGTCTATCGGTTAACCAAACGAATGTACACAACAGACCGCCTACCAGTATGCCATTTTGTGTTCCCATTGCTTTTTCAAGATCATTGAGATTACATGGTGACAGTCATTAATGTTTTTTCAACATTATTTTACGTTCTTACTGTATTTATTAACCCTTTAAAGTTCCACGTTTCTTTACAAGCGATTTATTTGAAATTTTGTACTCGAGGGTTTCCGAAGTCACCAATTACGAATCCGGGGATCAAAATGCAAAAAGTAGCTTCGTGCAGGTGAAACTTGGTGTTCAAGGTTTTTTGTCGTTGAATACGAATTTGCGACAAAACTTCAAAAATCAAAACTACTTTTTTATTCCGTATTCTCACTGTGCCTCGAAGGCTTAAGTATTTCATGTCACCATGTATTCTGAAAAATCAGATTATAATAGTCAACTAAAGTCAAGCTGGACCCTCAGTGGATGCTGCAAGAAAATTACGCATGACACTACGAAGAGTTTCGTTAATTTTCCTGATTATACAAAAAAAAATATCGAAAGCTCAAAACCGTATTATGCGCAACGCTGTTGTAGTCGTCATTAATATTCATCATTGTCATGTTGCAATCATCATGCCGTCATGCTTGCTGCTGCTGCTACCCAAGAATCACATGCTTTGTATCCAATGCTTGTAATGTCTAGGTACCAGATTTCTTACTAGTAGCGTGAAATTTTCAAAACCAATTTTTTTCTTCGATACCACAAGAATGCTCGTTCACCCCTCTGATTTGCATTTTCTGACTCTTACGTTAGGATGTATTTTTAAAATTTATCCTTACACCATTATTACGAAACACATATTGCTTGGTGGTGCTCGATGTGCTTTTACATCCCTTTCCACAATTATTTCTGCATGTAGACCTACCGCCACCAGACGGGGTAACGGAGAAGCCACGCAGTTGCGACCCGAGAACGGAATTCAGTTGCGATTCCGGCACGTGCTTGAGGCTTGATAAAAAATGTGATCGTATCTTCGACTGTATCGATGGCAGTGACGAGAGGGGTTGTGGTAAGAGCTTAAAACCCTGTTTTCCTATAGAAACAAAGACAATTACCCCTATCCGTCTATTCTTAGCAGCCACACCTATCCTGTCGGGTCTATCCGATATGCAAGCGTCGAGTAAAATTTTTCCAACAGTCCATCGGCGTGGGACAATAAATAGCCAAGCTGCGGACGAAATGAAATCACGACCTTCAGAAGGTTATTGGCATAATTTTGCACGGAGAATAAAATTCCGCGAAATTATACGATATCCCAGCGAGGAAAAAAAAACGTGTCTTATTTACTCGTAATTTCGCACTGTTTTCCATTGGCATCTTTAGAAAATCATGATATACCTTGTATTACCTAAAGTCGTATACCATGGCTATACGTGTCCGATGAAAACGTAGATACATTTGCATCCTTACCGATTGGCCGTATGCGAATTTACCAGTAGTCGATATCCACCCTACGTGAGATGTATTTGGAATTAAGTGTCGCGGATCCGTTTCTTCGTTTTATGAGAATCCAATACTGCGCGCTCTGCCAGTCAGCCAAACTTTTTTTTTATTCTCTTCCTTCCTACCATCCCCCTTTTCCACCATTCCTCTATCGGCACCACGTTCTTGATAATCATCTTCCAAAACGCCAAAACACCCCTTTTGGTGCCTCCCTCTTATGAGCTTCTGTTCGTGTCTGTCTATATACGTAAAGCCGCCTGCTTTCCTGACGAGTGGAAATGTACCAGCGGTGAATGCATTCCGGAGAATCAGAGGTGCAATGGTAAATCGGATTGTCCTGATGGTTCTGATGAGCATCTATGTGGTAACTATGATACCGTACATGCTTTCGTCTTATCAAGCCCAATTTTTATCCTGCCTGTAACCGCGACTATTTTCTATCGCTATGATATCAATATAGATATTCAGATTCACATCGAGTGATACCGAGATCGGTTGTCCTGCTTGCTGATAAATAATGACATTCCTGATTGATATTGTGGATCCTTCTTTATCGCTTGACTAAGAAGCGAAAAAGAACTTGTATGGTGCACCTTGATTATGGACATTCTTAGAATTGGGATCTATACGATTCGAGAATGAGATTGCGTCACGTGCGCAATCTCTGTATGAAACACTTTCAATTGAATCGTCATGTTCACCTTTGTCATGTTTTCTTTTCTTTTTTTGCACGTTACTGTACCGACCAGTATGAAAATACCGAAATATGTCCCACGTGTTTTATTTACGATTCGTCCTGTCTCTCCTCTGTGCGATTAATACATTGTGTTTATATACGCGGGAATGCTTTCGGTACTCTGCACCGATAATGAATTTTCTATTATTTATTCGCATGTATCTCAAGTGACGTTATACAACATCGTATTTGTACCTCGAAGTACGTTTCCCTTTGTTACAATTATGAATCGCGTACCTCGTGAATATTGAATGGTGAAAAGGATGAAAGTAAAAACTTTTTTTTCCAAATGCACGCAATTCGAAATACAACCCTTTACACTTGTACTCACGTGTACTGTACCTTTTTATACTGTCTCTGGAAACAGGCAAGGGTAGCGATACAATAATGATATAATAATAGATCATAGTAGCGTATCGTGCGACGCATGTTTCTGATAAGAGATTGTAAATGCATTGTAGTATTCGAATGCCCAGCCGGAACTTTTCGATGCAATGATGGATTATGCCTTCAAGATATTAAAATGCATTGCGATGGCAGGAAGCAATGCCGTGACGGCTCCGACGAGATCAATTGCCGTATGTCTTTTTTCTTTTGAAAATATGTGTCACGTATTTTGTATCTTTTAATTTTTTCTCTTTATTCCTGCCTATGATATACGTGTGTAAATATATATTAATCGTATGTAATATTCTATCGCTCGTAGACTCTATTTTCGCTCTATTTGCGGGCCGTGCCTTATGCAAGCATCGAAAACGGTGCGGTAGTCTTGGAAAAATTTTCGAAGCTCTATTTAAAGCTAACAGCAGATGTAGCACGTTGTAAACACGGTTTTCGTCATAACGTTTAAGCTACCTGTCAGCTAGTATCGTAACGATTAATTCTTGTTTTGTGCATCCGACGTTCGCTCCTTGTGACGTCATGGGTCAACTTCTCAATTCTTCAATGTATAACCTGTATATTACAGCGCGTTATCGAGCCAAAGGAAACGAGCTGTGTATACTGTGTGTTAATGCCTGGAATAATTTTCGTACATTGGTCAGTTAAGACTCTAATTAGCAATCTGTGACTAATGGGATTTCGACTGGCGTTACTAATTCTGCTAATCTTGTTTCCATCTATCGACCGCTTCAGCAGATTATAACAAGGCGCCGCGCGACTAACGTTTGCTGCTATACGGATGATGACACTAGTCAAACCTCGGTCCCTGTCCGTCGTCGGGACGAGTCCGATATAAATGTCCGAAGATCACGTGACTATTTTTTTATCAACGAAACGGGGCTGTAGAAACTAATGTAACATAATTAAAAAAATTTTTTTTTTCACTAGCTTCTACGCGACACATTATATTTTCGTGATCACTTGCAGAAAGTGGTTCACGAAAATTTCATGTACTATTCGTCTCTAGACTAGATTAGTTTGCAAGATCATGCTAGTCAAATGGGTGGAAGTTAGGTTGGGTATGTAAATAAACACGGGGTACTCGTGACGCATTTGTACAACACTTTTGTAAAGACAGTGACTGTAACGTGGAATCGGACTGCGATTTGATTCAGACAGGGACCGGACGGACAGGGACTGAGGTTTGACTACTAATTTGTCTGATGCTGATGAGGGACATGAAATATTTTAGAATTTTCAGCAGTTACTATAACCGCAGTTTTCGAATGTGAATATTCTCTCCTCTTGAGTATATTCTTCACGTGCAACTTTCATCTCTATATCTATACTCTATGGCTGTTGTGTCTTTTGGACCATTCTTCTATATTGTATACCTATACCTGTATATACTATCACTTTCGATTGCATTTCAATACTACTTTTACCCACTGTTGTTTTTTCAGCACCGGTTGCCTGACTGATATATACATATTATATATAATATTGTACAATATTACGCCTGTATATTATCTTTATAATATTTATATAACACCGTATGCCTATACGTCTCTTATATATATATATATATAAACTTGTACAAGGGCAGTTTCGAGGACATGCGGCGTTCACAACGGCAATCTCATGTTTTTTTAAAAAAAAACTAAACCTTGGGACATGTGGCGTTGGAGTTCTAACCTATCTTAACCTATCACAACTCCGCGTGTCTAGCAGACAAATTTTTTTCGAAAATTCGGCGTGAGTGCCGCCAATCGGCCCTGGAAGTACACGTTGTCTATAGAATGTTACCAGAACCGGTCTGGAAACTGCCAGATGTCCTGGATCCTGCCAATACACATCAGAAATGGTCCTGGAAACTGACTACTGACATATTTATACATATATATATATACATATATATATATTCATATAGATGATGCAAATATTTCAATTAATCACGTTCTCACGAAACGCTCTTATTCTTAAACCTTCCTGCGATTCTATTTACTGTCATAAAATCTGTATGAAAATGCTTACATTTTTTTCGTAAAGGAAAGCCTTTACTTTCAGGTTATTTAATAGTTTTTTTGGATTGCTGTTTTCAAATTTAAGGTCAATTTTGTTGAATTCCATATGGCGGATCTAAAATGTGGGGGACCTAATTTATTAAATTCTGAGACATAAGGTGTATTTGTGTGAAACTCAAAATATTTTTGTAGGTGTCAGAAAATCATTATTTTGTATAATATTTAGATGAGCGAAATTTTAGAAAATGTAACTTTAGCTATTACTTTCATTGATTACCCGAAAGCACAGTTCTGTAGCTTTAATTTTCACTTTTTTTCATGCTAATATGATGCCTGATTATTAAGTTATGAAGGAAAACGTTACCCTGAGTTAACTCGAGGTTAACCATTCGAGCACGTTTCTTTGACTCCGAGTTGACTCGGGTTAAATCGCAGGAGGGTTAATTACGTACGAGTAACTATTGCATGATAAACGGCAATGTGCATACAGTATTTTCTTCACGAGTACGACTGATCGTTACACTTAATACTGTTGAATTATAGTGATACAATTTGATGAGTAAATATTTGAGAAAGTGTGCACCTCGCTGCTTTGTACAAAACTTTCGATATTTTTTCTCCCGATATCTGCTCTTGCTTATTTTCCCATTTTATCTTTAGTTTATCAATTTTTCAGAGTGCCCCGAAGGCCAAAGGCCATGTGACAATGGAGTATGCATCATGAAGGATTTCTTCTGTGACACCAAACTCGATTGCCTGGACGAGAGCGATGAGAAAGATTGCCGTAAGTAACTGGTGAACATTTTCGAACATGTTCTCATTTTGATAACACGTTCACTGAAAAATAATATATGTTACAGCTGACGCAGGACCAGGACGTCCACAGATTAGGATATGTTCTGAGAGTGAATTCACATGTAACGATGGTTCATGTATACCGTTGTCAGGTCGCTGCAACGGAATTGCAGACTGCCCAGATAATAAAGACGAGCTCGAATGTCCTTCCGGTAAGTCGAATATCAGATTTATTAAAAAGCTCTCTTGATAAAAGACGAAAATTAATCTTTGTTGTTTCAAAGCTAAATTTATCCCATTTATCACTATCTAGATCATTAGAAACGTAGCTATTGGAAGTACCCGAAATACTGTGAGAACCAGCTGACCATAGTGGTGTTATATTGTATACGATTAAAATTGCTGGGCCGTTTTTTTTTTCAAATAGAAAAAAAGAATTATTACGTTACTCAGCCCAACTCACTTTCTCTGCTAAGCTCTCCTTTACTTTGTTTCAATGAATCTTGGAAATTCATGTTAAAATTCGATATACTCATATATCATTTCATTGATAGTAGAAACACCATCTATGACTACCCGATAAGGCTGAGGACTAATATATGAAATTGAGAATGAAGAAAGTTCATTTGGTGTAATCCATGTTATTTCAGAGATCATTATCATCTACTGTAGTGAGAACGCGTTGTCGTTCTGGCCACTGTCGGGATTGATAAAACTCATTGAAGAACTCCCATGTGGGATATCTTGAACAGCATGAAAGAATTCATTCATCGTATTCTTGTTTTTCGGACAGTAGTCGAAGGTCCCACACATAACACTGTGGTTCAGATTGGGTTACTTCTAGGTGTAGACGCTTTGGATAAAACCTCTTCAATGGGGCTACCAGAGACCGGGGTGATAGCCAATGCGAACCCTGATGAAAACAGTGCGTTCAGCCCAGGTACAGGCGCAGATCCTGGGCTGTCGTCGAATCTGAGCACGCCGAGGAGTTGTTCCCCGGGTGATTTTGTTTGTGCCGACGGCACTTGCATCCCCGCGGATCATCACTGCGACCATTTCTACGATTGCCGTGACTTTACCGACGAACAGTACTGCTTCGGTTAGACCATTTGTAGACCTCGACAATCTGGCGGTACCGTTCACCATTTTACCTCCAATCCTGTACACTTCCTTAAGCCAGTCCATTGTACATATAATCCCTTCATCGTTTAAAATCCTACAGCCGATCGAAAAAGACTGGAGAGTAATGACTCTGTATATCGATGATAATGAATTTTATTGTCAACAAAATTACGTAATATCTGTACCATGCATTGTTTTAACTCGTAGGTTAATTATGTATAGAATATGAAATTTTTAAATAATATTTTGAATTATGCAATTATTGATGAACCACTGATCAATAATATTGTGCTTGATCGACATGGACCGGAAAGTTCATGTTTAGTCGTTGAAGATTATTTTCTCAATCCGGAACAGTGTCATTTACATTATATCAAAGATTTTTGGTCATTTAGCTGTATATGTATATTTTGAAAATTTTTCTAAAAAACCGATTTCAGATCGTTCTCTTCAGGTCCTGTTTTGACTTTAAAAAATCCTACTCCAATCCCCAGATTCTCTTGGCTCTACGTCGTTTCCTGTCAGTCAGTGTTAGCAGCCGAATAGACGATGTGTAGGTTGTTGACGTTCAAGTAGAGGCTTCATTGAATTTGGACTCGGCATTCGCGGAGCCAAATGTCAAGTCGGCAGCCTTTTGATATATCAGAGGTGTCTTTGTGATCGATAGTGCATCTCTGCCTGGTGTAAAGATTAGAAAATTCGTTTACGTAGGTAGACAGTTCTCTCTCTTTTTTTTTTTTTTAGAAAAAAAAGTCCCTTCACGATGCGTCTGAAATTATATAGTACGATGCGGCTCTTGTAGCTGGATCTTATTATTAATGTAATAAAATGCTCGATAAACTTTGATTACAAAAAGAATCCTTAACGTGTGAACGTTTAACTCGGCAATATTTTAATTAGAGAAAATTTATTGAACGACTAATATATACCTATATGTATACGCGGTAATAAAATGAACGCTGTATAATTCTATGCTGACTAATTTACCGGCATTTTATTGTATTTGCTATTCAACGCTGATCGTGAATGGGACCGTAGAATATTTACACCTAACAAACACAATTTTTTATACACTTCTAAATCCGATTTTGCATTGTCACAAGATAATGTTCTTTTTTTTACACGTTATACCTACATCACTTTACACTGCCACACAATTTTGATATTGATATATTGACTATAACGATTTGTATTATCTTAATAGCATTTACGATAAATTGACGGCATTGATATTCCCGTTACGAACCAGAAAGTCGTATTTAAAATATTTCAGGAACCTAAAAAAAAAGTGACGCTGCGCGTTCAAGGAATATCGTTATGCCGTCGGGTTTAACGTGAATGATAATTTATAGATGTTCGTAGATCATAGTAATACTTTATTCATAATCAATAGATTTATATGCACGGCGAGCCACAGAAAGTTCAAAGGCACGCGAGATGCGTCCATTACTTGGTAGTTTGAATTTTTTGGAAAAATTTTGAATTTTTATTATCCCCGATAACAGTAAGCTTTAAATTACCTTCTCTGTCTCGTCGCGCATCCCAGTATCATGTGTGCATATAATATGCAGAATGTTTCTATCCTGACGATATAGTCCAAAAAGAATCACACCCTGTACATTCTTTATACCTATGTATCTATTGCAGTAAACCTATTCCCAAAATCGAATATCCCTCTCATGTGTATATTTACCAAAGTATTGTATCTCGTAGGTGAGATCCTGATAATCGTATTATCATACAGCCATTATCGTCATACTATCATATCGTAATTCAATGTTAAATCGTCACTTAGTCCATTGAAGAACTTTTGTGGTGATCTCGATATATATACTACATATATTTAGAATTTGACTTTTTGTGTTTAATCTACATTTTTTAATGGAATAACAATTATTTACGTCGATCTAGTACAACCGCCGTCTTGATACCTTAATATGCACGTGCATTGCATTGTCCGTAGGATGCGGCCGTGACGAGTTCCAGTGTCAAAACGGAGAGTGCATCAGAGCAGATCAAAGATGCAACAGAGTCTACAATTGCGAAGATGGTACCGACGAAGATAATTGCAGTAGGTATCAGCATCCGAATAGTCTCATCTCTGTCAGTGGTTCAGATTGACAATTATCTTTTACGTTAATAGACACAACTCCACGACCAGCACCACCCCCAACACTACCGCCGACTACGTTGTCACCGTATGCACCGAAACCACCACGTTGTCCACGAGGATACTTCACCTGCACTTCAGATAAATCCTGCGTCCCTTCTTCAGCTCTTTGCAATGGAATTCCTGAATGCAGAGATGGATCTGATGAACAGAATTGCGGTAAGTTTCGCGCTGGCATATCACGAGAATAATTATTCTATTAAAGATAATTTTGCGATTCGAACCAATGTACCCTCCGAACGATCAACTCGTTATCACATTGGTATCAAACTATCGGGGTGAGTATGTTTCTTTATGTAATTGTCTCTGGTCGCAATACCAAAAGATTCCCCTGAGGCGTGTTCCCCGAACGGATGGAGATGTGAAAATGGTCCGTGCATACCGTTGCATCGTCGTTGCGATCATCATGTCGATTGCCCACGTGATAACAGCGACGAATTGGACTGCGATTACGTGACCACCGAGAGAAACCACATACTCTGTGCTCCTGACGAATGGAGATGCGAAAATGGTCCTTGCATCCGGCTCTCGCAAAGATGTGACGGGAAGGTTGACTGTCCAAAGGACACATCGGATGAATTGGATTGCGGCGATGAGCAACGTGAGTCAACGGGAATAGTGCACGTGAGGCACACGTGTTTGGATCCCTGGAATGCCCGCAACATAACTAAAGGCCTACTCGATATGATAAAACAACAATCACCCTTAACTCGAATTGATTTAATCCCAAGTGCAATTGGATGCCTATAATGGTTTTGATTTCTATCGATTGGATTTATAACATTACTAAGATCTACCGAAAAGAACAATGCGATCGTACAATGACAGCTTCCTTGAATTAGATTAGACCCCGATAATATTTTATTGTTGGTTTCATTAGTTTAATCATACTAAACAACTTATTGGACAATGTGCCCCATATACATATTTTACTGCGATTAGAATTTAATGCTTAACTGTATGAGCTTTAAATGACCGTAATACGATTTTACTAAAAAAAAAAAAAAATAGTTCAATTCATATAAATTATTTTCAATTTGATATTTATTCTTGTTATCTTAAACTTTATAGATAATGAAGAACAAGGCCTCAATCTCAAGACCTACCCCAGTGAACAAGTCATCAAGGAAAGTAAGTACAGTCTGTTTCACATACATCCTATTGTGTCATAAGTCATTCCACAATATCTTATGATGATCCTAATATTTAATTTTGCATTTACATTATTACAATGGAAATTCACTATGCTAATGTTTTCTTGTTAAAAATATTATAACAGTACTGTGAACAATAGAGTTTAAGTAGGATTAATAGACAGTGAACAATATTTCAATATTTGAAACAGCTGCCAGTAACTGAAAGATTGATTAATTAATCACGTCGTCGACGTGATGCAAAAATTATTTTCAATCGTTTAATATTCACTATAAGCCAGGATCATACTTTATAGATACAAAGAAAATGTATTAATTCAATTGTTTATTGTTTGTTTCTTGCCTTGGCCAGATCCGGCGAAGCAAGGTAAGATCATTTTAAAGAAGCAGCCTGAAAATCATGCTATGGGCTCATTCAGTCTTCACGACTCACGTTAAAAGAGCGAATAATAATATATAATAATCATTTGTCATCACATTATAATTACGAAAAATCAATAAGTAAATCTCATGTATGATTTGAAATCTCTCAACCGTTTGAAAGCTGTTTCTTGCTTCGTTTATCTTCAATTTATTTATTATTTCATAATTCAAAGGTGCAACTTCATGCACGACCAAGGTACGCGATTATTTCCGGTTATGCCTACTTCCTTCCGGAAAATCGAATACCAGGGCACCTGAAACATTATTCTTTTTCTACTAGTTGTTGTGCATCACTCACGTATCCAACTCGATATCTTGATTAAAGTATATTGGAATGTGTAAAATAATAAAGTGGTTTCAGCTTTCATGCATATAATATAGGTGGCAGGTCACATCGAGTTTACCAGTAAAGCACATAGCACTTATATCACAGAAAACAACGACTAAATACATTTTACATTTCAGTCGTGGCATTAGGAATGCCACTAGATACACTTACATTAATAAATCAATAGAAATCTCTAAGCCACCAGATTAACAGAAGGAAACTCGTGAAATTTGATATGCATCATGACAAAGCATGATGAATGATTTCTTTGCATGACTCGTACTACTTCAAATTGGTCATTTTACATATTGGTACAGATCAGTAAAAGTTAACTGATTCACTGTAATAACACTGGGATTATTATACTTTACTTCAATTTCATTACGATTATGTTTAAAGACTCTACTCATGCATTCTAGTAACTCACACTGTGCATAATGGATTCAATTACCACCTAAATTGAGACGCACGTGCAGATTTTTTTAGAATTATAATATTTCTCATTTATTTGCGCGGTAGATGAAAAAAATTCTTACTGAAAAAAAAGTTAATATATTTTTCAAGCACGGATTCTTACTTCTTTCCTATTCTCTTTGCTTCCTTCCTCTTCTTCGAATCGTTATACAAAACTTAATTAAATTTCTCAAGTTTTTCGTGGAAAATGAAATTAAAAAAAGATACTAAACACATTTCTATAAACAATTAACAATGTTTGATTCTATAAAATTATCTGTTGTCAATTTTATTAACAGCACTGTAATACCACACTATAACATTATAGTAGCGCAAAGAATTTTCTATGAGAAATATGAGAGAGTAAACTTGGTATAAACTCAATACACCCGTTATGACCCAATAAAAGGAAAAATAATGATGAAACCATACGAGGGCAGAGATGTAAAGTAAATGAACAATGTCTCTAATTATCGTGCATTTATACCAGGTCGAGAGGTGGTGTTCCTGTGCCGTGACGAAGGACCTCTTCGTGCCAGAGTGCACTGGATCCGAGAAAATAATCTCCCATTGCCACCCGGAAGTCGAGATAATAATGGACGTCTAGAAATGCCAGACATTCAACTGAATCACAGCGGAATGTACATTTGCGAAGCAATAGGATATCCAGCTTCAACTCGTGGACGTCAATTGAGTGTCTACTTAACAGTTGAGAAATGTAAGTTTTCTTTAATTTATCATTGATATCTTACTGTTACTTTTTATCATTTATTATTGACAGTCGAACCTCCGGCAACTCGACCACCTCACGTTTGTGGATACAACGAGGCTACTTGCAGTAATGGAGACTGTATTCCCAAATCTAGTATCTGTGACGGCAAATATGACTGTACCGATGGATCCGATGAGTTCAGATGCAGTGAGTATTAAAGATAAGATGCCATCCTCAGTTGCTCCTTCTCTTCTTCCTTTTTCTTTCCTAAAAAGGTGATCGTCGTAAGGAAGTGAACCCAAGTTCGATTACAGTAATGTTGTCGCTTTTCCGTGATGTCAATTAGTCGCGTTATTTATTGTCTTCTGTTGCGCGCGCATTGAGAGTTCGTGGTTAATTAAATATTAGAGATTACGATCATCATAAAAATATGAAAACGTCCTTGCAGATCCACTTGGCTGTGAACCAAATCAATTCCGATGTGCCAATAAGCAGTGCATCAGTAAAATCTGGCGTTGTGACGGCGACAAGGATTGTGCAGATGGAACTGACGAAGAAAACTGTGCTACTTTACCTCCTGGTTCTTTATGCCGATACAATGAGTTCCAGTGTGCAAGCCGTAACCAGTGCATTCCAAAGAGTTTCCATTGCGATCAGGAACGGGATTGTCAGGATGGAACTGATGAAATTGGATGCTGTATGTATACGACATGATAGCACTGAAGAAATTTATTATTAAGTTAATCTAGTGATATGTATTAATATTGATATAATTTATAATTATTGATTGCTACTACAATTTCTGATATCATTCACTTTTATAGCTGAGGTGTACATTGTCAAACCACCACCGCCAATGGTACTCCTGGAACCAGGTGACAAACTGGTCCTCACCTGTATAGCTATTGGTGTACCAACTCCAGAAGTGAACTGGAGATTGAATTGGGGTCATGTCCCCAAGAAATGTATCTCTACCTCTGTAAACGGTACAGGTACTTTGACTTGCGATGACATCCAACGAGAAGATCAGGGTGCATATTCATGCGAAGCGCTGAACATACGCGGTTTCGTATTCGCCGTTCCTGACGCCATTGTGACCGTCAGACCTTCTCAGCATGTATGTCCGAAAGGGAAATTCAATTCGGAAGCGACGTCAGCCGACGAATGTATATCCTGTTTCTGCTTTGGAGTCGCAACTGAATGTCACAGTGCCAACTTGTTCACTTATCAAATACCGCCACCATTTAACACTCATAAAGTCGCGTATGTCGAAACTGCTCCAGAAATTCGAATTCTTGACGAAATCAGTAATGAATATACGGAAGTTCGTCCACTTGGCCGTGACGGTGTCGTAATAACCTCTGCTTATAATAACGAGTTGAGCCCATCCAAAGTACCGTACTTTTCACTGCCAGAAAATTATTATGGCAACCAATTAAAATCCTATGGTGGATACCTTAAATATACTGTACGCTATGGTGGCAGAGGACCAACAAATTCTGCACCTTCTGTTATTCTTAGTGGAAATAATTATATCCTTGTACATCACGGTAACAAGATTCAGCCAGATTATGAGACGGAAGAGACTGTACGATTCTTCTATGGCGAATGGTATAAGAAACAAGGAAGATACGAGGTCTTGGCCTCAAGAGAGGAGATCATGATGGCCCTGGCAAATGTCGATAGCATTTTGATAAAGTATGCATCCTATAGGTATTCTAGTTTAAAGCTGTTTTGTATCCATTTACTTAGTTTCTATTTCTTCTATAAAGGGCACAGTATGACGACGGGCCACAGCTGGATGTTAGTATCAGTAACATTGTTATGGATACTGCTGATAGTAGAAATACCGGACTGGGTACAGCATCCTACGTCGAAGAGTGTCAATGTCCTACTGGTACTTAAAAAAGATATATCTCGAGGGTACCAATTTTCTTAAGTGATATTAATTACCATTAAATTATATAGGATATACTGGTCTTTCCTGTGAGCATTGTGCACCTGGGTTCCTAAGACGCGAGAGTGGTCCTTGGCTAGGTCAGTGTTACCGAGATGAACCACCATGCCCACCAGGATACTATGGAGATCCATCAAGAAATATTGCCTGCCAGGTCTGCCCCTGCCCGCTCACAAACCCAGCTAATCAGTAAGTTTACCAAAAATATTACATGTGTATCATATGAAAAATCTTATATCATAAATAATTGCATAGATTCGCTCGTACCTGTCACCTCGGCTCGGATGGTCAACCTACCTGTGATTGTCCAACTGGATACGTTGGACGAAGGTGTGAACAATGCGCAGTTGGATATCACGGAAATCCTCTCATTACCGGTGACATGTGCGTCATAGATGAACAATGTGATCCTAGCGGCAGTCTTAGCGCTTATGCTGACCCTGTCACTGGCCAATGTCGTTGCAAGGTATTATACTTGAATTATTTTCTTTGTCCTTGGTTTTTCATTCAACAACTTTTCCGTATAATGATTCATGTTTGACTCATATTGCGTACCGTTAATGCTTCCATTCACATTGGACTTTTTCTAACTATTCATGAAATGTAAGTACACTATGATGAACTGATACTTGGAGTCATTATCTAACTTTTTGGATCATCATATAGTTTTATATTAAATAATAAATTTATATGATTTTATTTTATAGCAATATACGACTGGTGTAACTTGCAACCAATGCAAGGCTAACACGTTCAACCTGGCATTGGCAAATCAATTTGGATGTATCAGCTGCTTCTGTATGGGTATTACGAATAAATGCGTTTCTTCTGATTGGTACAGAAATGAGGTACGTGTATGGTACTAGATATTAGAGTAACTAAAAAAAAAACCGTATCTTCTACATTAATATATTATTTTTATA
The DNA here is from genome assembly GCA_030142285.1 of Calameuta idolon. Lineage (NCBI taxonomy): Eukaryota > Metazoa > Arthropoda > Insecta > Hymenoptera > Cephidae > Calameuta > Calameuta idolon. Next base: position 3,806,440 of record JARQSV010000350.1, on the reverse strand, counting down.
TAGATTCGTGTATCATTCACCAATTCCATTCAAGACTTCACTCTGATAGAATCAAAGGCTCCTCAGGATTCACCTCCAATCGTGTCTGGCATCCGTCTCGATACTGAAAATCGTGAAATTGTCTACAATGAATTTCTAGATCGTGGTAACAATGATGTGTATTATTGGCAGCTACCTAATATTTTCCTGGGTAACCAGATCACCTCCTATGGTGGAAACCTTAAGTACACTGTGAGATACGTGCCGTCACCAGGTGGTCAAAGTTCACGAAACAATGCAGCCGACGTCGAGCTTATTAGTGTAAGCGGATGAATAAATATCAATGGATGTTTCTAGCTAATGCGATAAATATTTTAATCTGATTACTTTATTAATCCTTTTCAAGTTCAATGACATAAAACTACTCTACTACTCTCGAGGAACACCAGAGCCAAATTCTCCGCAGTCCTTTACTGTTCCCTTGCTGGAACAATACTGGCAACGCAATGACGGAACACAAGCTGACAGAGAACATCTTCTGATGGCACTTGCAGACGTACGGGAAATCAGAATCAAGGCAACATATACGACGCATACTGATGAAGCTGCGTAAGTCGCGCAGATGATTTTACGAAATCTTGTCAAATGATTCACACGTGTATCTAAAGCAATACTTTATATAACACTGTTGTAAAATTTCTTTTGCAGCATCTCTATGGTATCTTTAGATACAGCTGAACAATTCAACACCGGTGGGAACCGTGCGGTAGAGGTAGAACAATGTAGTTGTCCAGCTGGTTACAAAGGATTATCCTGTGAGGATTGCGATGTTGGATATACCCGCGCCATGGAAGGTCTTTACCTTGGAATTTGCGAACCTTGTAGTTGCAATGGACACTCCAATCAATGTGATCCTGAAAGCGGCATCTGCGAGGTGGCTTTTCATTCGCTATTAAATTCCTCATTCCCACACTAACTTCCACATTTATGTCATAATTTTTAAATCTTGTTTGATTTAAGAACTGTGGCCATCACACTACTGGCGAATACTGTGACGTCTGTGAAATTGGTTACATTGGAGATGCCACAAAAGGAACTCCATTTGACTGTGATCTAGATTCAAGCTATCAGCGTGATTGCAATTGTTACAAAGATGGGTCTGAAGGTTGTTTCAATGGAATATGTCAATGTAAAGCCAATGTTGAAGGTCAAAAATGCGACCGCTGTCGACCATCAACCTTCGGATTATCAGCTAATAACGTAAAGGGGTGCAACGAATGTTACTGCAGTGGTGTCACCAATCAATGTTACTCCAGCAATTTGTTCATACAAAAAATACCTATGTTGATCTATGACAGTCAACACAAATTCACTTTGACTGACTCGTATGTGTTTAATTATTTATAGTATCATTAAATAAGAATCATGCATGATATCTGAATCGAGGAAAGGTGAATATGTGAAATATTTATTGTACGACAGGACCAGGCGTGACGTAATTGACGATGGATTCGAGATAAATATTGCAATGAGCGAAATCGGTTACATTTATCCTGACGACCGAAGTCAAAGATTATTCTGGTCTTTGCCACCTAATTTCACTGGCAACAAGGTCAAGAGTTACGGCGGTAATTTGACCCTGACACAACGCATTTCTGCACATCCAGGAGCTAAGAGTTTCAAGGATCAAGATGTTATTCTAATCGGCAATGGAATCACATTATTCTGGACAAATCCACAGAGTATTCAGTCAGGCGTACCATTGGTGTGTTGTTTACAGTATATTTTCATCATTATAATATCTTAAATAATTAACAGTCAATAATACAGATCCTTTTACGTAATTCCAGACCTACTCCGTTCCATTCAGAGAATCTGAATGGCGTCGTCTCACTATAAAAGGACCGAGCAGTGCATCTCGTACTGATTTTATGACTGTTCTCGCGAATCTCGAAGCCATTCTCATCCGTGCCTCTCATAGTGAAGGCATGAAAGCAACGTACATCAGCGACGTAAGCCTGGATACCGCGGTGGAGAATCCTACTGGCAATATTCGGGCAACACAGGTTGAAGCCTGCGTATGTCCTAGAGGATATGTAGGAACATCCTGTGAGAGCTGTGCTCGTGGCTATTACAGAGATAGCAGTGACAGGTCCACTAGCCTTCTTGGAACTTGCAATCCATGTCCATGCAATGGAAATGAAAAGAGCTGCGAGATAAGTAGTTCAGGTCATGTGAAATGTAACTGTCTCCAAGGATACACAGGACAATATTGTCAGGACGTTGGTGAGTAAAACAAGCACTCTCTAATTAAATTGCACTATAGTAATATTTGTAGAAATTTATTAGAAGTTGTTCTGATGCAAAGTTAATTATCTTAATTTACGTCGAATATCTTTTTCATACTGTTGTATCTCATTATGGAAACTTAATCTGATATTATATTGCACAACATCTAGCTTTCAGCAATATGGATTAATATTTTATATGTATAAATTCGAATAGTATATTTACAGAACAACTTTTTTTGTATATATTTTGCATGAACAATGTCTTGCATGAATCAGGTGAGCTCATGGTAGGTCTAATGCCTATCAAGGTACAGGCTGATCCAAATTCCGTCGTGAAATATACTTGCACCTACTACCATACGGAACAATTGTACATCGAATTTAAACTAACATCCTTCAACGGGCTGAATGTTACTTCCTGGGGTACGGATCTTAGTCCTATAGTAAAAACTGACGACGGAGCATATCGAACCTGGGATGTACATATGGGAGAAAACACTTGCAACCTGGAATGTCATGTCTTGGATCAACATGGAAAAGAACTTGCCGTTATCGTTACATGGATGGCACCAGGTTTGGCGGACTATATGATCGAAGCTTTCGTATTTGTCCGTCCCTGGGCCATTAAATAGACCGAAAATATATATGTTTTTGTCATTGCAATATAATTATTGTACTCGTGATCTCAATCATTAAGTATTACGTCTCCAAACTTGTGGATGTCCATAGATCTGTCACTTTTTTAAATAATAAGGGAATTGTATGTCCTTTACTGTATTTCACTGCTTTAACTATAGTTTATGAAAGATAACACAGGGTTTTTGTAAAAAAAAATGGCTTGAACGGTTTTCACTATGTATCGATTTATGTATGTTCGAATCATTACTACTACTTGCAACAAAATTAATTGCTTCCATTTGTATGAGCATTAACAAGTATCGACTTTATATTTATTTTTTATAGTATAGAATGTTATTTCACGAAGGAATTACTAACGGGTTCTTATTTCGTAAATATTTGATCTGGCTTAAATCTTCAATGATGGAAAAAAATTACTAATCGATTATATTTGCTTCAGTTAGTTCAAGAATTTATCGTCTTTACGTATGGTACATTCTTTGTTTCATTTAAATGTTCTTGTGGACATTGTCCAATTTCGTTTCATTTAAATGTTCTTGTGGACATTGTCCAATTTCGTTTCTGCTAGTGCTTCTTCATTAAAATGCACTTTTTTTTCTTTGATAGCCGGTCCACAAATAAATGAAGTATCACCATCACCTGAAACCTCATCACCTAAAATCTTTGTATCGATCCGTGAACCAGAATTCCAAATAGTTCACACTGGAAACACTGTGAGATACCATTGTTCTGGAACATCCATAGACCATGTAAGTTGGAAACGAACTTATCTAATTTCATTCCATTTATTGAATAATCATAGTTCATAAATACTAATTATTACATTCTGATAATTTGAAGCCCGGACCTGTTTTCATCAAATGGAACAAAGAAGGTGGCCAACTACCAGCAGGTAGAAGCATGGACGATACTCAAGGTCTTCTGATTATCCGTGACGTAAAGGTCTCTGACAGTGGAACATACATCTGTCAAGTCAACGATAGTGTCAACGTGGAAATTAAGAAAGTGTCACTTACCGTTGGAGGTGAGTTACATTCTCTTTTAAATCCTCTACTGAATCGTAACATTCAATCGAGCTTTAAGTGATTTAAAAATTCATTCATGACGTTAGATTCTTTTTATCTTATTATGTAAATATACTTTCCCTGCACGCAGCCTTCCCAAAACGATTACTCGACATACCAGGTACCTAATTGTTCGAATAATATGCCTTAAATCGACGTCCATATAATTATTATAGATGGTGGTGGTTTAAGATACATAATGTTTTTGTCTGCTAATTAAAGGTTCACAACTAGTGAAACCAGTAGCTACAATTCACCCACGTTACCTGGAAGTCAAGGAAGGAGAACCAGTAGAATTCCGTTGTGAAGCTAGTGGAAATCCTCCACCTCAGATCGAATGGGTACGAGTACTTGGAGATATGAATCCTGAAGCAACATTCTATAATGGCATATGGCAACTTCCTGCAGCCACAAAGAACGACGCGGCTGAATACAAGTGCATCGCTAGAAACGAAGCTGGAGTTAATGAAAGAACAACCATTCTTTACGTTTTAGGTAAATGCGAGTAAAAATACCTTATGAAATTATAGAGTTGTACTAATTCTTATTGATCTTTATAGAAAATCATAGTCCGGTCACGCAGACTCCAATTCTTAATCCAACTATTACACCTAGTGACTGGCTAGGAACAACGGATGATACTGTACGACTCGTATGCTCTTCGCGACAACAGAGTACCGTATTCTGGACAAGAGAGGGTGGTTTGGCACTGCCGGCATCTGCCAGTGAACGTGATGGCGTCCTGACCATACAAAATCCAACTCCTCAAGATTCTGGTGTTTACATCTGTACAACGGTCAATTATCAAGGAATAGAGACTCGTAGCTCTGCTAGAATTTCTATTCAACCATCGGGAGCACCACCATCTGTAACTGTCAAACCGGATAGACAAATCGTATCACAGGGTACAATCGCTGAAGTAAAATGTATTGCAAGCGGATCACCTGGACTTCAAGTGCAATGGAGCAAACATGGCGAAAGAATGGGTCCTAACGCACAACAAATCGGAGACACATTGAGAATTGTGAATCCTCAGGTTAAAGATAGAGGAGTCTACATATGTCGTGTGACCGATGCTAGAGGTAGCAGTGAGGCCAGTGCCATCATCGAAGTTTCCCGTAAGTTTTATAAATAGGAAAGTGAAAAGATTGATACACGTAGAACTAGTTTTTTAATGATTCTGATTCTCATGCAGGACGAGAACCACCTGCTCTGGAATTATATCCGAAGGAGGTACAAACTGTTCTTGTGGGAGGATCAGCTGACCTGCAATGTCGTGCAACTGCAGGACTTCCGGTGCCTGATATTCACTGGTCACGTAAAGACGGACGTCGCTTCAATTATAATATTGAACAGCTGCCCGGTGGTGTCTTGAGGTTTTCTAATATATCTGCCAGTGACGGGGGAGATTTTGTTTGCACAGCGACTAACGAAGCTGGTTCAGCAACTGCTGTCGCTCATATCGAAGTTCAGTCCATACCTGTGATCTCGATTACACCATCAAGTGGAATACTCGAAGTGAAGTTGGGTGATCAAGTAAAACTCATTTGTAGTGCAGTCGGTCAACCTACACCAAATGTAGCATGGATCAAACAAACTAATGGATACTCCTCACTGTGAGTAACATTACGGCACAGAAATATGTATCTTTGTAAAATCCTATCATTTAATTTTTTTTACAGAAGCGTCTATGGCAGAGCTGAGCCTTCTCCTCAGAGTGCTGTCTATGAAATCCTATCAGTATCTCCTGAGGATGAGGGTTCTTATACCTGCCGAGCTACGAACGCTGCAGGTATAGTTGATGAACGTATTGAAATCCGTATTGAAGATGACAACATCGTTGACGTTCGACCAACACGAAGTGAATTTGATACAGACTATGATTCTGTATGTATTACCGAAGACATTAATATTTCATAATTTAATCGACTATTAAAGTTATCCTTATATAACTGTCCTTTTACACTAGGGTGCTCGTAATCCAAATAGTGGAGTTCTAGTCTCCAAAGAGTATCTCAGCATTCCTAATGGCGGTAAAGTAGAAATGCGATGCTTAGTATCCGGACCTGATGATAACCAGATTTACTTGGATTGGAAGAGAAGCGACCGTCGTCCTTTGCCGGAAGGAAGTATTGTACGTGGCGGAGTACTAAGTATACCAGTAGTAACTAAAGAGGCAGCTGGAGAATATTTCTGTCTTGGTCTGAATCCTGCTGGAGCTGTGCTTTTCAAAGCTAAATCTCACTTGGAAATAATAAGTAAGTCAAGATATTTAAAGTATAATAAAGCATACGTTAAACCTGCTTTATTACTTACATTCTCTAATCTCTCTTTCATTCTTCTAGGTCCACCGAGAATTGAACTAAATCCAACAAGTCAGACTGTAGGACCTGGTGATAATCCTTCTGTAAGGTGTACCGCTACTGGTGACGAGCCTCTCAACATCGAATGGAGTGCTATAGGCAGAGAATTACCATATTCTGTTTCGCAACATCGTGGTGTTTTACAATTCCACGGCATCACGTTGCTTGATGCAGGAAAATACGTTTGCAAAGCGACGAACGCTGTTGGAACTGCTGAAGCGGTCGCTGAAGTGCTGGTGAACGGTAAGTCATCTTGATGATTATGTTTATTTCGAATTGTCGAGATTTATAAAACATGGCTTCGATAATAACTTTGCAGAACATCCGTATAATGACGTAGTTGTCCGCGCCGTTGAACCAGAGATAACAACGCACGCAGGTAGTTCTGTGACTCTTCGGTGTGAAGTGCAGGAAAATGCATACATGCATTGGAGAAGGGAAGCTCACGCATTGCCAGCAAATGCCTACGTAGGTCAAAATTATTTGGAATTGACGCAAGTCAAACCGGAAGACAGCGGCAGATACATCTGTGAGATTGAAACTCCTCGTGGGATCTCGAGTGACCACATAAACCTAAACGTCATTGGTAAATATTCGTACACCATTAATGAGCTTCTTTGTCTTTAATGCTACTCATTATATCGAGTTTACGATTTTCCTCTTAATGTTTCTGACTCAAAACTGATAGCATAACGTAGGTTTGGACTGAATAGGTCGAAGCTTTTTCTTCTTTGTAAATCTGTTAAGTATCCGAACGAAGTGATTTTCTTTTATCGCTTGTATTTGGATTTTCATAATGTTAAACATACTTTTTGTCAAGTTCGATTTATTAGTTTGCTTTAATTATTATTATAGATCCTATCGATAAAAGTCTTTTTTTCAGATTATTACATATTTCATGGGTCATATTCAAAACAATATTTATATTTTTATATATTTCTAAGACTCCACACTGGTCTACTTCTTTAACACTAGACATACATTGTATCTTGATAGATCTAAACAAAATTAATGACAAAGCATCATTAACGAAACGACTTTATATTACATAATTCTATACATATACTTCATATTTTTCATATTGTATCAATTTCATATCAAAGTTTAAACTAAAGACAAATGAATTTAATACAGCTAAATTTTTGAAAATGACCCACTAAGCATTCATGCTTATTATATTTATATTTTAGTTATACAAAAGAAACTAACATGAAAACAATCATTTTGCTTGCCATATACTAACAAACAGGGTTGTGGTATTACAAAAAAAGTTTACGACAGAATCACCGCAATCATGGTCCCCCGAAAATCTTCTGACGCTAGGTTTTTTTTACAAAGCTCGCGTTATGATTTAGTAGTTAATATGCTTGCGGATTGCATGCCAGTGTACCGATCGCAGTGCAGTCTCAGGGAATTCCAATGCAACAATCAAGAATGCATTCCGTTGGGTTACACTTGCGACGGCAATGCACAATGCAGCGACGGCACTGACGAACGCTTGTGCCGCAACTGGCATTTTCGTCAAAACCATCAGCGACGACGCGGTTTGTTTTGAGATTTGTGTGTTGTGTGTCGTCCGTAGTTTGTCCGTTTGTAGTAATAATTGTTTATCCACTTATTATAAAAACGCTTGTGACCAAATACCAAAAGCTTATCATGATAAGTGACGTTCAATTGGTACTTTAAATTCTATATAAATTATGAAATTGCTCGAATGCCCGTGTTTGCTTTGACTATTGACAACTTTTCTACAAATCATTGTACTCTTTACGGAATCGCATGAACTATATTCCAAAAATTGCTAATGTACTGTGTACATGATAATTAGATAAATCATTCGGAATGCCATGTCGCTATACATGTCATATTATTTCACGAGTGATGCAAAGTATTTGGTACAAGTTTCATTGTATTATGTCCGATTATTGTTTATATGTAGAAGCAATCCTTATTTACCCCTTCAATTAAGTGCATTGTGCATGTTAGTGCATTTTGTAAAAAAAAAGCGTGCAATATTGTTTATTCTTTGTTGAAATGAACACTTAGAATTTTTTCAAAATTATACAAAAAACCTGAGAAAAAATAGTATTCAATCGTTAGACTTTTAGATGATATATCACTAATTAAAAACAACGATCCAAAAATTTTATGATACACACTGTACTTTGAAATACAAATTTATAGAGTTTCCAAAACTTATAAATTGTACATCGCTAAGTATATCAATTGGTTTAGAAACTTCATATTCATCTTGTTCGCATCCGTTCGGCTATGAAATTATACAACTATCAGCAATTTAATTCGTATATATGACACAAATGGAAACAGTGATCCTTATTTAACCTCTAGATAAATCGAATTCTGTTACGAAATCAATTACATCAATTATATTAATTATAGCTGCTCTTGCACCTGTAATCACCATCGAAGCACCACGTGACCCAGTGAATATTGGCGATACAATCGATATTCGATGCGTTCTTTCCGGTGCGTTAAATCCTCGTTATCACTGGAAAAGACTTGATGGCCTATCTTTGCCTTCTAATGCACGAGAATACGGAAATACCTTAAGACTCTCCGAAGTATCCGTACAAGACAGTGGCCTATACAGATGCACTGCAATTACACCACAGCGTACATACCAGGAAGATTATTATCTCGTGGTTCAAGGTAAGAAAAAAATTTTTTTTAATATACCTATACAAACCATAATCACGATACTACCCTAATAATTGATATCATTCGTGCGAACCATATGCTGCGTAAGTATTAGATCGTCACTTGAAAAATGTGAAATAGGTATCTTAATAACATTAATGACAAGCAACCTGAATTATTTAGGCGGAAATAATGATGCACCAGCAATCGAAACAAAGTCTGCCCGTTATGGATCTGATGTGGAAATGAACTGCAGAGTCAATCTCGAGGAACCGGTTACCTTCAAGTGGGATAAACTTGGTGATAATTTACCACGCGACAAGGAAATTTTGGCAGTACGTGAAATAGTCGCTTACAAAGTTGATTTTCTTCATACCATGGTCGAAAGTACATGATCGACGCATCGATTTCAGTGCCGAAAGCCTTGGATTTTTGCTGTGCTGCGATAGGGGTTTACACAGCAAATATCCAAAACTTTCTGCACTGAAATCGATGCATCGATCATGTACTTTCAACCATGGTATAAAGAAAAATAGTATACACCACACGGGCAGTAAACTGAGCACCCAGAACTGCTCGATAGAAGGCCCTCGGCTTCGCCTCGGGCATTCTATGGAGCAGTGCCGAAAGCTCAGTTTTCTGCCCTTGTAGTGTAATATACTATTGTTCAGGTGCACGGCCAAATACATGTATTTTATTAATTTCTATTTATTAGAACACATTGAGGCTCATTAACGTGAAAGCCGAAGATGCTGGAACGTACATCTGTACAGCTACTAGTGGCCAGACCAGCATTGAAGTCCCTACTGTACTCATTGTAACTGGCGTAGTACCAAACTTCAATCAAGCACCTAAGAGTTACATAGCCTTGCGTCCACTACCTGATGCATATCTTAAATTTAACATCGAGGTGTCATTCAAGCCTGAAAACGAGGACGGTATCATTCTTTACAATGACGAAAAGGGTGATGGAAAAGGAGACTTCCTAATCCTTTCTCTTGTCGATGGATATCCTGAATTCAGGTATTAAGAAAATTATTTTAACCTAATCTTCGGCCGTTAACATATACATTTTTAAACTTGTGTACAAGCAATATCTTTATCTCTTGGTAGATTCTATCTTGGCTCTGGACGAGCACGTATTCGCGCTGACAAGCCTATAACCCTTGGCCAATGGCATACTATTAAAATACAACGTGATCGCAAAGAAGGTACTATGTACGTCGACGGGGAAGGTCCTTACAAGGAATGGGCAACTGGTAGAAAATTGGGATTGGATCTCATGGAACCTCTCTATGTCGGTGGTGTTCCTGACTATAGTGCAATCAGTAAACAAGCTGGTGCAAATAGTGGTTTTGTCGGGTGTATTAGCCGACTGATTATCGGCGACTCACCAGTTGATCTGATTGGCGACGCCTCGGCTACGGTCGGCGTGACGACATGCGAAACTTGTGCCGAAAATCCATGCACCAATGGCGGAATTTGCCAGGAAGCTGCAGAAAAACAAGGATACACTTGCTTGTGCCGTGCTGGATACAGCGGCAAACTTTGCGAACATATTGGACAGCCTTGTTACCCTGGTGAGTTTTAAATTCTTTAACACAATAGAAAGTGGTACATGGTTTATCTAATTAAAAATTAATAACATTTGTATAGCGAGAATAATGTTATTCGTCATTGTTACCAGGTGCGTGCGGTGAAGGAAAATGCTATAACAATGAAACTGGATTCACCTGTCTCTGTCCCTATGGAACTGGCGGTGATCGGTGTGAACGCTTCGTAAACGTCAACGAGCCAGCATTCCATGACAATAATGCTTATCTGGCGTATACCACACCGAAAGCCATAAGGCGGTAAGTGGGTCACATTCGCGTTGTTGCATGTGCACGAATTTTTAGATATCCGAGAAGCATTTATGATTTATCTATCAAAATGATATTTATTTTACTTAAACGTGAGAGTAGAGATTAGATTTTTTTTTTACTTTGAAATGTTATGATATTGGTCATTTGAACTGCTTATAGGTATTGCATGTAAAATTGCGGAACTTTATCGAAAAAGGCGACAGGCGCTCGAATTTCGGTAAAAGTATTGTCCAAACTATTTTTTGTTTTCCACATTTCGTACTTTGTATTTTCCACCAGTTTGGACAACACTTTTAGCGAATTTCGAGCGCCTGTCGCCTTTTTCGATAAAGCTCCTCAATTGTTTTTTCGAATAGTTTGAATATGTATACATATATGTAAGAGAGAGAGAGGGAAAGGATAGTAAAACATTTCTCTTATGTCATTCAATTTATAAATGATAAAAAATCAAACTGACGGATTCTAGGAGGAAAATTTAAATTTGTTTTTCGATCCTAATTAAAAAATTATTTTCAGGACCAGAAAGCGATATACCGATAAAAAACAGCGATTGCACTCTCGATCACACGTGCCACAGCTTAGAAATGCCAGATCCAGACCACATCCTAAAAACCACCACAACCTGCACCACACAAAACATTAGGCTTAACACAAAAATACCATGCACGTAGATAGTCATATGGAGCTTGACCGTAATTCCCTTGAAACCTCAATTTTATGACAACAATATTATGAGACGAGGTACTTTTCGAAAAATAATGGCGAATGATACAAGCACATGAATCATTGATTTTTAAAGAATAAAATAATAAATTAAAAAATTATATGAACTTCGGCTCTGCAGATAACGTGAAATTTAATTTAAGGATGTGTGTCACAACAAATCCGGAATACTTTCAATTTTTTTTACTGTTATGTAAACCTATCAACTTAATAATTTTTCGGCTATTATAATTATTTATATAGCTAGAATATCATTTATATCCAACTTGACTATCTTTAACTCGGAGTAACATTCAGTCCAGCGGGACATAAAAAAATTTGATTTACGTTTCAAGAAAATGTGGCAACAGAGCCGTCATACTTTCAGTATAAACCGTACATTTCAAAGTGGTTTACATTTCGAAAAGGTTAAGGTGTTTCGTGAAAGATGAATCCGAGTTTCTGTTTAAAAAATAATACGTTTTCAATGTTTAACAAAACTTACATTAACCTATATCTATATCTGCATACAGACCAAAATTTATTCCAAATTAATCTCCTTCCAGAGAAGATAGCATAGGTGAAATGGGACTTTAAACATTAATTTTTTTCTCTTAAATCAAAGTTAAAGTACCTTTTTTTAAATCGATACAGTATCGTTAATACTGTAACATATTGTAAATTCAGCAAGAAAATTACGACTTTATCTATTGGGCATACATCCTTAAAGCATTTTTTTTGTAAAATTGAGTTTTCCATTGCTCTTTTTACAAGTCTATTTAGCAGGTAGTTCCTTGAAATGAAACTCCTGGTGTTATAATATTAGAACCTCAGTCAACTTACTAATTAATAATTAGAGTTTTGTACAGCTTTTTAATTAATACATTTAACGCGTGGCTGTAAGCCATATTCATTTTTAAAACTAAGGCGTTAAGTCACTGCCAAACCAGTTGCATTTAACCGTAACTACAGACAAAGCTTTAGAAATTTCAGAATCAAAATATCAGATTGCCACTCTGTAAGTGTATGATAACGTTACTGAAAAAAAAAAATGTCAACATATATGTATAATATGTTTGTGCTTATGTATAAGAATCCTTATATGCAAAAAATATATGTTTCGTATACGAATGAATATCTATATACTCAATAGATCAGCGAGCCTATGCTATTATATATATATATACAATATATATATAAAATATTTTATGAGCAAATAAAGTGTGATGAGTTATGTGGTTTGGTTTTTTTTTAGTTTCATTATCTTTTGCTCCAGCAATGTAAATACGTGTGTAATTATTGATCTTTAATTACGTTTTCATATGTACATGGTGTTAGAGTGCGTATCCAAATTTGTATATGGCTTTGTTCTATTCAATTATCTTAGTGGTAAAAATATCCATTAAATCTTCACAAGGTGAGTTTCATTGTAGACATTATTTTTCTTACTATACACGCAATTCATTTCGATTAATTAAATTAACCATAGCATTTGCAATTACAATGCCTATACCTTCACGCTATAATACATAATAATAACTACTGATATGGGACATTCAGTAATATAATTCATAACACATGGTTAATAGCTATTGTACATGAATATACCATATCCTGCACATACACATTCAATTTCCATAGTGAATTACCATACAATTTATTAATATACCTTGTGTGTGCATTTACACTAATTGTAATTATAAGAGATAATTAAAATTATCCATAATGATCATAGGCTTAAATTCTCCATACATTTCAATCCATCCGACAACGGGGACGGTATCCTGATGTACAGCTCGGAAAGCGAGGATGGCCTCGGCGACTTTGCTGCGCTGATAATCAAAGACAGACACGTGGAATTCCGTTTCGACATTGGTTCAGGAATGGCGGTGGTTAGATCTAACCAGATCATTCAGCCAGGACTTTGGAGTCATGTAATAGTCAGTCGAGATTTCAAGGAAGGAAAACTGTCAGTAAATGAAGAACCTCAGGTGGAGGGAAGATCACCAGGTTCGTCAAGACTGATGACATTAAATACACCCTTGTATATCGGTGGGGTTGACAGGACAAAGATAACAGTGAATAAGAACGTAGGGGTAGATAGAGCTTTTCATGGTTGTATCAATAAGGTAAGTCTGTTGATTGCTTAAAATTATTGAATTTTATATTAGCCATTATATAATCTTTTACTCTTTCTTCGTCCATTGAACAGCTGGAGGTTTCTGCACAAAATGTTCATCTCCTGAGGTCAGCAATTGACTCAGCCAATATTGAAGACTGTTCCATGCTTCATCCAACGACAACGACGACGCATTATGCACCAACGACTGCACAGCAATCTACAACATACCCTACGACTCAATATAATCCTTGTGCTTCTAATCCCTGTGTGCATGGTGTTTGTCAAGTGACAAGTACATACGAGTACTCTTGCACTTGTGAATATAGATATGTCGGTAGAAATTGTGAAAATGTGTTAAAACAGTGTGAAGTATTGAGTCCATGTAGAAACGGTGGTACTTGTACTGATCTTCATGGATCTTACAAATGCGATTGCCGACTAGGCTTCAATGGACAAGACTGCGAGAAGGGTATGCGATGGTTCATTTTACACCTGCATGAGATCATTGACAGGTAAATATTTGATTGATACATTTTTTCCTGCTTCAGTTGCAGAAATTTCTTACGACGTGGCCTTCAAAGGGGACGGCTGGCTAGAGTTAGATAAATCCATTATGAGCGACGAAGAAGAGCGAGAAGTATTTGGATTTGAAATTTCAACGAATAAAAGTAACGGTTTGATAATGTGGCATGGACAAACCCCTGATGATCTTAATCCGGACGATTACATTGCACTGGCTGTAGTAGATGGGTAAATATTATAACTTATGAATGCTGTGCTATTGATACTACAAGGGCCGCATCATAACTGAATTAATTGCAGATATGTAGAGTATCAGTATAATTTGGGATCTGGACCAGCGGTGATTCGCGTGGCGACTCAAAGAGTCGATGATGGCCAACGTCATAGAATTATATTAAAACGTCAGGGTAGTGACGGTAGTATAGAATTAAATGGGGAACACACTGAAAGTGGTGTCAGCGATGGTTTACAGCAAATATTGAATACACGTGGTAGTGTATACCTTGGAGGTGTGCCTGATTATGCAATGACTTATGGAAGATACCAGGAAGGCTTCTCCGGTTGCATTTATACTCTTGAAGTCCAAGACTCAGGAGCTATTGACATTGGCGACAAAGCTATAAGAGGGAAAAACGTTTCGCCGTGCACTAGGTGAGGCAAATTTTTAAATGAAGATACTGATACTTATCACCAGTGACCTGTAAGATATTTATTATGTAATAAATGTTGCACGCTGCACAGAGCAAGATGGATACCGTCTTCGTTGGTATTTACTAATGCCGAGACTGGTGTCTTCGATGACTTTGTACCTCCGCCGCCAGTAAATATTATACATCCAAAACCTACAGTCAATTTGGCACCGACAAATGATAAGAGAATTTCGTTAACTATCATTGTTGAAAATTTAATTGGTTTTGCATTGGACATTAGGCAACAGAGACTGGTTGTAATATTATTAAGTTTAGCTACCTTCACGGTAGGGAAATACTTGTTAAATTAATTAGCAAAGAATTGAAGACGTGCATCGTGCACACGAGATACACGCTTTTTACTCTTGGTTACTGATGTTTTAAAGTAATGTGTACAGTTTCGTAAAAAGCGCGTATCTTCAGGGGTGTGCCAATATTATTTGTAATTAATCTATTTGTAAATCGTTTAATGCTTTACTAATGACTGGAAATGAACGATTAGACTGAGGTACGTGGTTAATATGCTGGACGTGTAAGAACTGTGCTGATTCTATTTCAAGATTATATTTGATTGATGATTCCACTCTGTTTATAATGGGCATTTTATTTTTTTACAGGAAGCCAAAAGGTCGGCTACCGGTCCGTGGTGATATTGGAATACTTGGATGATGAATGAATATAATGTTTATGCCGCAAGAGCCAAATGTCATGGAACATCAATATCTGCAGAGAATTAATCAGCCTTTAACTAGTGAAAGTAAAATTGCCCGGTTTGAAACCGGTTTATTCCGCGAGTGCGACGTCGATATGGTGATATTCGTTGAAATATTTATTATTGTAAAGATATCTTTACAATATCAAAGTAAGGAAAAGATATTCAAGTCAAAATCTAGTTCATATCGTAAGAAAGTATATCGATTGCCCATTTGTTAAAATTATCAATACAATTTTAAAAGTCAGATCTGAATTTTGATTCGACCTTATTATTGTAAAGGAACGAGCTTAGGATTCTCATTGAATCATATAGTGCTTTAATCATGAAGTAATTTTATCCCTTATAATATAAATAATGATTTTATTAGATCCGATAAACATGGAGCTTGGAGTTTTCAAATAACGTATTTGTTAAATCAAAATTCAGATCCTGTGCGTGAATATGTTGAAAGAAAGATAAAAAAGCTGAAGCTGCGAATTCATAGAAGATAATTGTTGTAATTTGTGCATGCACTTATTTTGCGTCTATTCCGAACTTTTGGGAAATAATATCGAAGCTCGATATTACGGCTCTTAGCTGCATAAGCGATGCGCGGGCAGTTTTATATACACAGATATATATATATAGACTATATCCAATAATATATTACCCATATAACGCTATTAATGATACTAATATCGTAATTTTGTAATTAAAGTTACTATAGTCATTTTTTACCGCTTTGTTTAAGATACACTGTTATCATATATATTGCTGGCGATATAAATCTCATCTATGATCAGAGTACGTTTACAATGCATTTAGGATACAGCACAATCGTTAGTTTACCAATATGAACAAAAAATATCAGAATTAGCTGTACTCACGCTGTAGTCTATGTAGTCTTTATATTTTCCAGACTTCAATTTCCCTGAATCCAGGTTTCCTATGAATTTTAAAAAAGGAATCAGTTTATACTTCAGCTGACGGTTTTTAGCAGCTGATGACTGACTGACAGTACATGTTCGCACACAATTGTGGTATAATATAATTTTTCACTGCCATATTCTGATTTGTTAGTCTTTGCCACAATATGCCAACGTGCTATCCTCGTATGCGACATTTATAGTTGCTTCATACGTAAAATAAAGTAATGACAGCTAGAAACTTTATTGCCACAAAAATGTCACGGTGAAATAATGTGATAGGAATGCAAGAGCGTTACTTACAAAATGTTTGCGTAGTCAACTTCGACGTCAATAAAAATTACCAATTAGGAATATTGAACTATGTACAACGCGGGACATAAGTATACGGTCTAATTTTCAGTACGAGATGCAATAATTGTCTAACCAGTGTATAAGATGAGATATAGTCTTGTACGTTTATCATTTTATAAGATTCATCTTTACTAGACATACTTCCTTTCCTAAATGCAATGTTCAAACTTCCATGCACTAGTTCGTATGTAACAATCGAAAATATCTGTTACGTGTAAAGCGACTAGGCAACTGCTTGTAGAATGAATTATTGGTTGGAAAAGTTATTAATTTATACATTGTCAATTCAAAGTAAATTTACTGTACATATCATACTCTGAGTGCTCGATAGTATTCATACTTACAGAAAAAAAGAAGTTTGAATTAAATAACAGACGCAATGAAGCCTTACTGCACAAAATCATCACAAAGAATGGCAAAAGCTTGCGATTAAATGTTGTTATACTAAAGACTTTGTGTACCGGCCATGATATTCCAATCAATAGAAGAATTTCACATACATAAGCGTTGCTACGCGGATCTTCTAAATATAGTTTTTATGCTGTAACGATTGCACCAACATTTTGTGAGTGACTGCAGGTGCAGGTGGTTAATGAACAATTGATTCTAAAGGAGAGATGTTAATTAATGTAAGCTCACAAGCCGTTGTTAAGTCAACATCGGAGGGATGCTTCTGGATGTTGGTGCATGCGCAAAAAATTGTAACGTAATACGTACTATGCATATAATCATAAGTTCTGAAAGTATATAGCATTATATGAAAGTGTAGCAATTATTGTTATATAATAATTCCCCAAAAAGAAATGAGACAATAAATATAATTTTGGTAAATATCGTTGCACTTATATTAATGTTACCGACAGTCACAATTATTAATCAACTTTTATTAGGTGTGCTGTGAAATAATTGAATTCGCGCGTTTACCCTTTAGTACCGAAAAAGACAAATGCGATGCTAATGCACGAAGTGAGCTGTCAATATTATTTGCTAAAAGAGTGAAAGAAAGTTTTCTGTTCAATATGGCAAAGGTAACTAAAATATTAGTATAATAGGTCAACATTAATTACGTTATGTCCACACAGAGAAATGGTAATGAGATAAATGTTAAGGATATGGAGAAAGACAATTTTGAGCTCACGTCCACGTCAGAACCTTCTTCTGCAGCTTCCCCGACAGAACGGTGCATTGAAATAACGATCAAAGCGATAGAAAATATTGTTAATATATTCAAATATGTTTATTATAATTCAAAAATTGTATTCAGGCAATCGTCAATTAATTCCTTACTTAACAGATACGAAAGCATAACATGCTCTTGACTGTTTCCATTCAACACAAGGATCTTGTGCTGGGAGAAAGTGACCCCATAGATATTTTACCAAATTCTCAAGATCCTCCAGCTGTTTACAATATCAATCATACTGTACGATTTCCAATAACTATTAATAACCGAAATAGTATTGATGCAGTGATATCCGTACCGATTCTCAGTAAGTCGATTGACATCTTGTTTGTATCTTTTGATATATTAAAAATGACCTCTAATATAATATCCTAGTAAAACTAATGGAGAGACTCAATGAGAATGCAGAAATTTATAGTCCCAATTCGGAACAGAATGTCTCCAAGAAAAAAACAAAGAGCAAATCTACTGTTAAAAATTCCCAGCCCACAAATGAGAAAAAACTCACTGGAATATGTAGCTTGGATGTGATGCCTTTGTTATTGGGTAAATTAAGGAATGTCGTTCAGGAATTGATACTGCAGTTTTCAATTCTTTAACCTGACTATCGTTTTTTATCAGGTGAAAAATGTGTAACGGAAAAGTTAATAATGGAAATTCCAAAGATGTCCTACAGCGGTGCTGCTGTTTCATGGCCAAATCTTCCCATGTTGATTGTCACCATGAAACACAATGAAGAAATTGACTTTTTTCCTCAAGATATGCAAGCGAATTTTCTTACTATTACGTTAGAGAGCATTTATAATCCATTACCCAGTTTTACTGATGATTATGAGTTCAGAGGTGGTACAATTGCGTATATCGACAGCGAGGTAAGCGTGGACAATTTAAATTTTACATAGAAAACTCCAATATTTGTATATAGGTACCGGATGACATAATATTTAAAGACGGAAGGTGGAAAAAAGTTTGTGATTTTGAAAGAAACAAACGTTGGCAGGAATTGCATTTTCTGGAGAATCGAGCAAAAAATTCTAAACAAAAACTTAATTGCGACGTTAAAGGTACAAAGAACGAGTTCAAGGCTGTCTTTGACTTGAAGGTAATGATACTGACGTAAAAACTGGCCTAATCTGCAAGCTACGAAAATACAATTGATATTCTTAAAATTATTAGAAAAAGATGGAGGAACATGTACCGAGAATCGAATGGAATTACATGAGTCGCCATATGATTTTACACATAGGAAATCAATTGATGCAGAAACATATTAACAAGTAATAAAAATGGGATTGACCAATAAGTCTGTTGGCCTTCTTATATTTAGTAATAATACTTTTCATTAAGATACAAATATTGGCCATTTGTATTCATGATGACGCCAAAGCATTTTGGAGGGAGCCAATCAAAGAGCAAAGACACGTCTCAACTACAACTTTATCAATGTTACGTCGACCTGACCGAGTTACTGTATCCAGGAAGTAATTCATTAATTATCGATATGGCGAGTAAATATATTCATAAATAATCAATAATTTAGGAACGAGGACACGTGTAGTCACACAGCTGTACACATACAATCCGTCTAGCATGTTAAAGAAAACTGGGATAGAAAGAGATATTTTTGGGTTAAATGTTGGAAAGGACCTAAAAGAGAAAGATAAGAAAGAAAAAGGAAATATTAAAGAGAGACCCATGTCTGCGGTTAATATGTTCAATAATGGGACATCCGTAATATCTATTGAATTTTAACTAACCTATCAATACTTTCTTAGGCTTTGTCAGCCATACAACAAGCAGAGACGCCTAGTGTTCCTTTAACCACAGAAGCTGGTGATCCGGTTGTTGTTCTGATTGAACTGGAACTTTACACTCCTCTTATACAGTCTCGTGCTATGAGAGATTTTACGAACGTGTGACTATCACAACGACATATTTAATAAAACGTGATACGTTTGAAATTCCTAAATTTATGGTAACTCATTTTCGGTAGTTTGGAAGAGATGATAACGACAACTAAAATGCAGGATCCTTATCCGTACACAATTCAGCTAGCAGAAGAACAATATTTCAATGGCATCAGAAAATTAGTAAAAACCTTTACGGAGGGTTATAGAGTAAATCACATTTTATAAAGTAGATTGTAAAAAAAATAAAATTATAGATTGATTACATACATATATGTTTTTTAGGATTTTATTGAAAAAAATACCAGCCAAAATCAAGTGGATGACTCGGTAATGGAATCGTGTAATGAAACTGAAAATGAAAATTCTTCACGTCCTAAAATATTTGATGAAAAAAGCGAAAGTACTCAATCTGAATCACCTTACTTTTTCGGACCGGTATATTAAATTATTATTTAACTATATTTATTTAATTGACTGTGCTATTTTGTAGGACGAATTATCGCGATTTATACGATATCTTTACGAGACGGGTTTGTACGCTGCCATTCGAAGTACATTGAAAAAGAAAATGATCTTTTTGTTGGATCAAAAATTCAAGTCAGAAAAGAGTCCAGTGCGTTAGAACAACGTTAGAATTTATTTGTTGCATAACTTTTACACACCCTTTGTTTCCATAGGATTTCATTGCAACGGCCTACATATATTTGACAGAGCAAATGCACGTGGCGATAAATAAAGGAGTACAAGGCCGCGTTATCAATAAGCGAAATTTGGAATCTACCAATTTGATAAACTACTGTTACTATGCTGCAGAAGCTGATGAATTAAATCATACAGATGACGCAAAACGATATCACAGAACAGTGAACAATTAAAATAATTAAACATTTACCTGGAAATTGGCTAATCAATTCTTTTTTTTTTTTAGGCAGTTGCCAATGAGAAAACCAATCCTGATACATGGATAATGTACGCAACTTACCTGATAAAGATCAAAGATCATAATCGTGCGATCGAATGTTGTCGTGAAGCGATTGTTCTTCATAAACGACACAAAATTGCGTGCGTTTCGATTTCTTTAGAAATTTTATCGCATCAATTTAAACACATAATACAACACTTGTCCTTTATTAATTATCAGTCTGTTACTTTACGGAATACTACTTTGGACAAAGGGTGAAATTCGGGAAGCGGAGATATTTTTGAAATCCGTCACTTCCTTGTACCCCAGGTTTACAGAAGGCTGGATGATCCTACATCTGTTTTATATTCGCACAGAATACTATCCTGGTAGTGATGATACTGTAATATTACTTGGTGCATCAAATTACGGATAATGTTATATACGTAATGATATTTTAGGTGTAGACCTGACCATTCAGGTGGCAGAAAAATGTCTAAATGACAAGGACCGGGATACGGTGAATGTAGAATATTTAACTTTAGAACCTCTTGCGTGGTCGATGATTCACTGTCCAAAGGATCAGATATACATCGTAACTGCAGTCTTGTTGCTGAAAATGAACCTTTACGATGTAGGTCGAATCTTTAATTTACTAAAGCATATTACAGGCAACAGTATAATCTTCGTTTCAGATTGCCGGAATAGCACTGGCACAAGAGCTAACTATCTCTGGTAGATCGACGCCATTTTTATATTACATGGCAGTTCATCATTATCTATTAGGTAGATACGACGATGCTTTGTCGCATCTGAAAGAAGCTCAATGTCAGCACGGTATGGTTGGTAAATTAACTGTTATCATTAAATCCTACAATATTATAAGCAACTACTGAAATATCAAACTGTTTTGAAAATGCAGGATTATTCCATTGGTAGCTTAATGGGCCATTGCCATTATAAAGAAGGAAATCTTGAGGACGCCATGTACTGTTATGAATTTACAAACATGATTTTTGACAGCCCAGATGATATGCATTTAGTGCACTTGAGGTAAACAGAATAATATCATTGCAACGAGAGCTCTGAGTATCATTGTATTTATAATTTATGTAGAATGGGACAATATTGTTTAGACACCGAGCAAAATACTGATGCTGCAAAGTACTTTTTAAATTCTTGCAAATTTTTACCTACGCCACAGTCCTGGCTCGGTGCAGGAATAACTTACTATTGTGTAAGTAAAACTTTATTGTTGTAACTATATAATTATCCTTGAAATCTGTAAACTTGTAATTATATCCTGAAAACAGTCGACTCAATTCGAAAAATCTGAAATGGCTTTGATGGAAGCCAATAAAATAGACAGTCGTAATGGTGACATCTGGGGTTACTTGTGCCTTTTGAATATGTCCTTACAACGTCATGACGAATTTCAACAGTGCTACAGACAGGCTGTCAAGGTAAACCCAATGAGAATGATCTCCAAAATTCTGGAAATATTTCTAATACTAGAGACGAAGATAGAATACGTATGCAGTTAGCAAGCAGTACAGATTTATTAACAATTTTTTTTTTCCATTTTTTGTTTCCATTGCGTTAGAACAATCTTAAAAACGTAAAGCTATGGCTGATGATAACACGGTCGATGGAGGTTCTGGGATACTCGGCACCGATGCTGGCGACGTCAAAAATAAATAGCGTCGAGGAATTTTCGAAAAGTGGAGCCGATATCAATGAAAGTGTAGGCGTAATAGGAAACGAAGACGATAAAGACAACGAGACATTGATAAATAGTACGTCATAGAAAACGCCTACTACTGACAAGATTAAAAAGCAGCACGATATTAAGACTTGCTACTTGATATTTCTTTTCCTATAAATACAAAAATATAGAATTCCCGCTGTCATCGGTAGCCACTCCCTAAATACCTCGCTGTAAAAGTATTTAATTGTAGCTGCAAAATTAGAGACGCCACTTGAGAAGTTGCCAGCACCGATTATAAATATTACACTTAAATAACAATAAAGAAAAATAGTAAATTAAATAATAAAATTGATAGATATATAAACTATAAAAACTTTTAACGAGATAACTATTGTTGCATCAATGTCATAGGAATAAAATTATTTTTGGTTACATATTTTTTTTGCATTTCATTCCGTCTTCGATACTTATCCACATTATAGTCTTGCATGATTACTTTTAGAGTGCCAAATGTCGGATATAAAAATATTATTAAAATTTTCTTCAAAATAAATATCATTCTTGTATATAATACATATAAAATTGTATAACCGACAGACAGTTATTAATTCAGTGCTAAATCAGTTATTTTCATTGACGAATGTAATTAACTGTGCCACCATAATAAAAAAAATATGTGCGCTTTCGTTATTCAAAAATAAAACGAGCTCTCTAATCGTTTATAGTCCAAAATTAATGGCATTGTAAGTTATTGGCAGCATTATTTAACGTTCAATTTTGTCGTAAGCCAATAATGCCTTTTAATCATTCAAAATAATATTAAATAAAAATGATGATATTGCTAGCAATCCGATCAATAATTTCTGTTATATATATATATATATATAGTCATACAAGAAAATGTCAATTAGTTATTCTTCTATAATAAACCTTAATACACGAAAAACTTATTTTTTCCGTTTGAGAATATAGACGGTTTTCTGACGACATGATAAAAGCAAAAAAACAAACAACACCTCATTCAAATTTACTTAAACAAAACAAAGAAAAAAATTAAATTCTGTTCAACCATAAATACGCTCTCGGTTATGACGTGCTATACTTGATTCTCAAACTATTATATTATTTTTAATAAGTTATGGCTATAAATTACTACGAGTAAAAAATGAATCAAGAATATTACCATAAAACCGATTAAATTATTTCCACGAAAATATCTAGCCTCAATTGTTATATCACGAGTTATGCAACGCGTTACGGGAAACAGTGAAATTCCAGCATTTTTTATTTCTTTCTAAACTGAGCATCAGGAAAAGTTGAATCAGTAAAACATGATTAGAAATTAATAGCAAACTTTGCTACACCATAGTATTCCTTATACTACCATTTTTTTGTTTTGTTTATCACATGATTTACGTGTTACCAACACGATTAGCGATTGGAAAACACAGAGTGCATTGAATGCGATCATGAACCCCTTGGCAGGCTGCCTATTAAATAGGCGTACTGTACATTTTACACTCTATACCTGCTAATAAATGCTACAATTCTCTATAATTAATTTTCAATACGTCGTGGACGAGTGGCAATCTTGACTGAGTCATTATCTACGTATAGAGTTTAGTACGAGAGACCGAGGAAATTGTTGGACGAATTTTAAAGTTGGAGCCAATACGATATAATTGCTAATAACAGCAGCAGATATCCCTAATGAATTGTCTATAAATATTGATTTTTTATTGGCCTACACTGAATTTATAATAATAACAATCTTTTATTCACAACAGTTTGCAGTATTTGAAAAAGTGCTCTTCCTCAAAAACGATCCACCAACCTTAAGGAATATCAGCATTTTCACGATTTCTACTCATCGTACGAATCACACACTACATAGCACTTGTACAGTCTTAAGAACTTTTCCGTCCAGCTATTTATTCAACAAGTAGAAATAGTATTACCTAGATTGCGAGAGGTCATAATCAAATGAATTCGACGTATGCTAAATTTTCTATGTACTAGCACATATTATGCTCTTTATATTTCCGTAAGAAAGATTTATATCATTTATGTATATGTATAGCTGATTATAAACCAAAAATAATATCATATCGTTCCATCTGAACTATACATTTGTCTAACAAAAGAAGAATGCTGCCTTGGTCACAGACGTGTACGAATTAGTTGATAACTTTTTACTTTCACTACCACCGATACTGACAACTAATCATTAACCACCAAACGGATATCATTATACCTAAAAACGAATTTTAGGTATTGATTCATAATAAAAAGTATTTGATGTTGGAAACAAGTTCTTTTCTTTCTGGAATATTCTACGGTACCGAACCAAGGGGATGATCTTTCAAATCACTCTTGTGAACCAATGATTTCTGTCTCCACTTTTTTCTCCATGAGAGCTTTTGCAGATTTATCATCATTATTTGAAACATTATTATCTTCGAGAACTTCTTTCTGATCGGATTCTATCAAATTGTTAATAGTATCATTTACCTTGAGAGCATCCTTCACCTCACCATTGTTGTTTGCAGGTTGTTCCACTTCTTTATTGACTTCTTCGCTTAGTATTGAGGCACTCATTATTACCTCTTCGTTCTTGGCGGTATTTTCTTCTGTAACAATTTCAGGTTTCGTTAGAACTTCTGGTGATTTTTCTACACCTTGAAGTTCCTTCAAATCATTTGTGGTCGTTAATTTCTCAATAGGACTCTTGGAGGACTCATCAGTCGATGACAGCTGCACCAAATCTGGTTTATCTGTCTGATGCTCTGACATTTCAATAGGTACATTACCTTGTACCAAGGCCTTGTCAACTGTGTCTAACGTTGTATCAGCAGCATTGAGATCGGTATTATCACAGATTGCGTCGTTAGTGCCATCGGTAATCTCTTTGGTAGAATTATCTAATATAGTCTTTGTTTCCCCTTCATCATTCACTTTCTCTCTATCATCATCTAATGCAATTTGAGTATCATCGTTAGTTAATGCCTCGACAAAGCCTGAGTCATCGTGTCCAATCGAGTCTTCGAATATCTCAACGTCCTCTTTCTCAATTGCCTCAATAGTCTCTGTTGCCAATTCATTATTCTTTTCTAAAAGTTTTACTTCAGTGTTCGAAACTTCTTCCTTAGTATCTTCGATATTACCCACATCATTCTTAACCTCATCACCATGTTCTTCAACTTGTATGGTACCGATGGTCGAACTAAAATCTCCAACATTTGCAGAATTTTCATCATCTGCTAAGTCGCTCTTTATTTTAACAGTATTCTCATCAGTCTGTTCTTTTTTAGATGAGTGTCGATTAAAACTTTTCGATTTCTCAACACGACGATGAGGTCGCTGTGATTCCGGATTATTTAGATCCTTTGACTTATCAATAGTTCGGTTCTGAGGATATGGTGACTTTGGGGAATCATTGTTAGAATTAATAGACCTTCTCTGGGAATGCGGCGATTTCGGAAAGTCTTTAAACTCTTTCCTCTGCGGGTAAGGTGATTTAGACTCATTTTCGCCACGTTTTTGAGGTCTCGACTCCATTGTGGCATCATCATGTTTAAATTCTTTTCTTTGTGGGAATGGTGACTTTGAGCCACCATCTTTTTTCCTTTGTGGATGAGGACTTTTTGAAGTGGAACTTTGCGATGTGTTGGGATTGAAATGGACACCCCTGGATTTGTCATCAAAAGATTTTTGTCGTGGAAAAGTTTCGAGTTCATTAGTTACAATTTCATTCTCTGACTGACTGCTGTACATAACTCGAGTCTTTTGACGAGGACCAACTCTTCCGGTTCCGGCTATACTTGGAGAGCTCACTGTCAAACACACCACTGAAGTGATTAACTTAATAATATATAATTAAAAACAATACGTAGCAGTATGTTATACCTTTCACGCTCATAACAGGTCCTTTCGACGCGTTGGATCCTTGATTCAATGTAATCTTAATACTTTTATCAGTAGCAGTAACAGTTCTCTCATCAGAATTAGTCGGCGATAGTGGTGCTGGTCCCGATGTTAATGTTGAACCATGATACTGATCATAAGAATTTGAGTGATGATAGCCACGGTTATTATGCGAACCTCTTGAAGTACCGCGCATAAAACGATGATTGCCTCCGCGACCGCGATTTGTATATTCGGAACCTAAAAATAAAATTATTGTCAATCTCATGATATTCCTCTAATGTGTATACAGCAATTTCAAACGTTTCTACAAAATAATTTACTGACTATCTGAATGGTGACGCTTATCGAAATCTTTGTGATCTTTTCGAATAATGTCACCTAACGTAGTTCGAGATTCTCTTGGTAGTGATTCTTCTTCTATGTTTACCTATAATATTTTTATATATTTTATCTTTCTATTATTTATGATTTATCGTTTATTCTTATACTCTAAAACTTTAGTAACATAGAACTTACTTTATCAACATCCCACTCACGACGCCAGCTACCCTCAGCAGTGCGTTGTCTACTGATACGAGCCTCGTCAATGCGATTACGTTCAGCTCGCCATGCTTCATATTCAGGCAAAGTACCTTCTCTCTGTGCTGTTTGATGGCCTCGGAAATCCTGGATAAAATTAGAAAATGTTTTAATAAAATTCTACATACGGTGGAATAAATATAATTTTAATTTTAAATTGTTCACATACTTTCATGTGCATATCTCTGCCACCGCTTCCTCTTTTCCGAAAACTTCCGCGTGATGGCTTGTTACGTCCTTTACTTTTTTCATTATCTCTGGGCTCTTCCATAGTATGCTCTTCTCGTTCAGAGTCAGCCAGAAAATTATATTTAGGATCAGGTGGAGGTCCATCACCCTGATACATATAGATAAAAGCAATGAAAAATTGTTCTATAAAAGAAGCTGATACTTATCCTAGCTTTCATTAATATAATACATACTTCAGCAAAAACATGTACTTTTTTGCTATTTCCACCTCCCGCATGATATTGTAGAGGATGTTCATGTTCTCTATTAGTTGGTTTTGGCTTGTGATTAGTTCTAGGTAAAGGGTTAGAAAATTCTGGTGGCTCTTTTCGTTCTGGCCAATCTGTCGATGGTACCATTTGGACCAAAGCATTCAACTTTGCAGCATTTTTCTTATCAGCTTCCACTTCCTTTCAAGGAAATATACTTAAATCATACTTTTCGTTTCAAAAGAATGGTAATAAGCAATATTCTATTAAAAACAATACCTCATGCCGTCTCCTAATTTCTTCATTCTGTTGCCTAATCTTATTAATCTTTTCTTCTAGAGAATTTGATGCCATCTGAAATAAAATAGGTATAAAGAATATAACATAAACTTATAACAGCATTCAAACGACTATTAAATAAAGAAATCATATCAATATAATGACATAATTATCTTTCTCATTTTGCTCATAACATCTGTATCAGACTAAAATACTTGGAGGTGATTATGAAAGAAAATAGCATTGTTATTATACAATGCAAACATACATTATATGATTCCCAAATAGGTTCTTTGAGCCATACTGCAGCAAAAAGCCACAAAAATATTGAATAAATTAGTATAAAAGAACCAGAAAAATAATTTCATAATTAACCTTAAATAAAGCCGGCTGTTCCCAATGATCAACTCGAAACGTCCTTGCACAAATGCGATAAGTCCTGATAACTACTTGATGATATTAAGCAAATTATCCATCAAACATTCATATCACGTCCTCCTATGTCATTCACGCGGAATGTCACTCCTAAATTCCTTAACTGTTTTACCGTTCATCCTTAGCCTGTAAATAGCCATGGCAGATATGGCTCGGCCGCTGGTTAACTATTCTTTTACCACTCACCTTTTATAGGCGAGCACTCCAAGCTCTATGACCATGTACGAGTCGACCACAAAATCGGAGCGGAATATAGCCCGTGTTTTAAAAATTGTTAATACAAGTGCATTACCGAAACACGAGCGAAGCGACACCTTACATGCCAGCGATGTAAACCAGCATAAACAGCTGCAAATTTTTTAGAAATATTAAACCTTGCGCGCCTGCGTGAATTTTATATCTCATTGAACTAACATTGCGTTTTTAATTAAAATACTTTGAAAGAAAGCACATCTAAAACGATTTTGAAGTATTGATAAATAGTAATAATGCATATTATAATGTTCCACAATTGATTTTATGCAGGTACAAGAGCAAACTTTAGCCTTTCATGTTAATAATGTAAACACTGATGTAAACTATACGCTCACCTTTAAACAATAAAATGTGAATCGATGTGAAGCCAATAGATTGTATTTCGCATACTCCTTCACTTCAATTTAGTAAATTGCAGTTCACATATAAAACTTCAGGACCTTTACTGGTATTTTTTTTCGAAATATCCTAAGTTTCTTCCTTGCATCGTGTACATTTACAGCACTGTTTACAGAACAGATATACAGCCACTGCCAAGATGGTTTTTGCCATGCGCAGAGTCGGTTATATTTTTCTTCGAGATTTTTATGGGCAATCAAATTAGACACTGCCAGGCACGTATTTACTTTCTGTTTATTGTGACGGCAATGTTTCGTATAGACGCTATTCATGACCGTGAATCGTAACTGATCTGGAGGAAAGTGGCACCTAACCCACAGAGTATCACCACTTTAAAAGCAAGCAAGCAATACCTGGTGTCATTCGTTGCCAACCGGTCAGGTGTCGTCGTATAAGCCAAAGAAAAATAAACGTACCCAATACTGTTAGAAAAGAAAAATTTATTGGTGCATTGACTTCTGGCGATTATGATTTGAGCTCACTTGGAAATGAGAATATCTAAATCTACTGTGGTCTTCCTGATCTTCATACTGATGCTTTCAGTATTTGTGGCAAATGTGACAAATCTTATCAATGTTGACTCCCATGCTATTAGCGAATCACAACTTTATGAAGGGCTGGATAATTCAGAGCCTCGATGGGCTCAACCAAAAAAATATGAGATCGGAGAATCATTTGACTATCTTATGTGGTTTTTACAGGTTTGTCTCAGCTGCGCGTTTGGAATATTATTATCTACAACTTCTCTGTATTTCTTTATATCAGTTATTAGCAAAAATTCTTCTATAGTTTCTTTGTATCTTCATTTCGCTGTATGAATTACATCGTTTCTAGTAATTGTTATATTACGTATAGTATGTAAAACAAACCAATCTATATGCTTTACCTAAGACAATTGCTGATCGTTTCAGATATCGGATTTACACATAAGCATATTTCGAGAACCATCTAGAATAACAGAACTGAAAGAGTTTTGTGACATTACAGTTGGTGCTATTAAGCCCTCTATTGTTATTGCATCTGGTAAATTTTCCTACCTATAAATGACTGTTGAAGTCTCAATGAATATATTATTAATATAAAACATTCACTCTTGTTAATTCTGTATATTTTTATATACATAAAACAAACAGGTGATTTGACTGATGCAATGGCAAAGGATAAAATGGGGTCAAGGCAAGTAAAGGAAGAATGGATACAGTATAAAAAAGTACTCGATGACGTAAATATTTCAGAAAAAACTATATGGTTGGATATTAGAGGCAATCATGGTAAGATCATTTGATTTGCCTGTGATTTGGAGAGGAGGAGGAACTGTACTTTTAAATTTTCAGATAATTTCAACGTTCCTAATCTTCAATCTAAGGAAAATTATTATGCAAATTATTCAATTCAAGGAAAACGGCATTCACGTTCCTATATGCATGAAATTACAGTAGGCTCTGAAAAATATTCTTTTATTGGAATGGATGCATGTCTGGAACCTGGACCAAGGAGACCCTTCAATTTTGTGGGTGTGTTAGATGGCAAAGAAACTGAAACGCTACATGAACTCGTACGCGAATCAAAAGGAAGAAATAATGATTATATTATTTGGTTTGGACATTATCCTACTTCCTGCATTCTAGCACAATGTGATGGTGGAGCTAGGAGTATCATGGGTATTTCATATTTTGTATATATACCATTATAGTGAATTTTAGTATTCATCTTATTATGCAGTATATCTAATTAGGCAGGTACAGAGAAAGTATGGTATATCTTTGCGGGCATTATCACATGCTGGGTGGTGTAGTACCAAATATGTATACTTTACAACAAGCGGGCTTTCTGGAACTCGAGTTAGCCGACTGGAAAGAGAACAGAATGTAAGATATAAGTATGCATAAGGAAATTACCAACGCGTACGGTTTTCTTACATAAACAACTCTTGATTATGATGAAAATTGTATAATTGAAAGTTCATCTTTTCATTTATTATGCTTAAACTGCCAGTGAAATATTCACTTCTCAAATTACCTCTATATAGCTTATTTATTATACGAATGTACAAAGCCGGAATAAGGGCACAGTGCGAAATTTTTTGCAAAACAGAGCAATGAAATGTTGAACCTCCAGCATGGATTCAATTTTCAATATGCCTCTATTGACTACTCGGTTTATAATTCTTACAGTGATACTGGTTGTTTTAATATTACTGATTTGCATGAAAAATCATCTGTTATCATTAAGCTTCTGCAATTAAGGTAGACGCTATTCTTATCCACGCTTATTATCAGGTATCGGCTTGCAGTAATAGACCACGGTCAGTTCTCGTTCACTGATATAAAGCACCGAGACTGGCCAGTGGCCTTAATCACCAATCCAAAACACTCGTTATACGCGATGCCGCGAAAAGAGAACTTGCAGTCAATCACTGATTCTACGCACATCAGGTAATCACTGCTTTCAAGCTTTACCAAATCAAACGAAATTTATCAAGCTCATGATCTCACAAATTGCAAGATTTTTCAATATTAGTGGATACAAAAAATCATATTTTTTACAGAGTAGTGGCATTTTCGATAGCTCCAATAAAAAGTGTTAAAGTTCAGATAAACGATGAAGAATGGCTTAATTGCAATTATATAAAAGGACCGCTTTATACCGCCAAATGGAATCCACTGAACTACTTGAATGGAATACATCATATTACAGTTCAGTCAATTATAAGTGTCACTACATGATTTGGAGTAAAGTCAATGTATCAAGGTTTATTGACTATTATCGTTATTTCAGGTTCATGTTGTGGATGAGGATAACAGGGAGTTAGTGACATCCCAACCATTTTCTCTAGATGGTACAAGATTATCATTTCGTGTTTTACCTAGATTGATATTAATGTCAAATGCTAGTCATATAGTGAGTACCGGAATATCAGTTCCAGCCACAATTACCGTGCAACTTTTAAAATTGAATGCATTAATTTCAGTTCCAATTCTTTTTTGGAAGTATGCTTTTACTATTGATCGTGCCACTATGCTTGTTCCGAATTCTACACAAGCTTTGTGAAGGTAAATGAAATAATCTTATATACTTACTGAATCAGATCATTTTTGAAGCATCCCGTAATCTATTATTTATACTTCTTCTGAATTTATAGGAAAACACATTCGGCGTCCGAGAATACCAATAAGTATAATTCATTGGTGGGTGAGAAAGTTATGGATATTTTCTTCTATAGACCGCCTTTTCTTCCCTGTAATACTCTACGCGCTGTACTTAACAATTGGTAAGTCATTAATAATATGGAATTTTTGAATATAGAATGTAATATAATTTATTTTTAAGGTCCATGGGTTATCGGCGAAGTTATTGACAATCATACAGGAATGATATTTGCCTGGGGAATATTTGTTGGAAACTCATATTTACCAGGATCGTTTACATATGCTTATGGATTCTTTCAATTATTTTCGTTCCACCTCCCTCTTGTGCTTATCTTAGCACACAGAGTTGACCAGCGGTAAGCAACTTAAAATATTAAAAAATCATAAAAATCCTTTCTCGAACTAGTCTAATCGTGATATTCAATTTGCAGATTACAAACAATTGAAAAACCGGCAAGGAAACCGATATCATTCCTAAGAATACTTTGGCGACATATACCATTTTTAATTCTAATCACAATGCAAATGAGTATGGCATACTCATTTTGGCTTGCATACGGAACTTTGGCTACTATTCTAGGAGCTTTACGAACTTGGAGTATAGTTTTGGCAATATTTCTGTGGTACCAAGCTAACGTAATGCCACAAAGCTGCATGAGGTTTGTAGAATTAAATATCCAACTGAATGTTCATATCATTACCTGCAAGTTCCATTTTATTAATTCATATCTGATGTTCTACAATTAATAAATAGATCAGCTGTCATCATATGGTCGTCGAGTGGTCTACGTAGTGCTCCAGAAGATGACGTCCTAACTAGTGCTAACAGTACTAAGTAATGAAATTCGCTCAGTAGTTACACATTGTAAATCGCAATTTACGAGGTACAACTCTATTTACGAAAATCCAGAGCTCTTGAACAGAAGAGTAAATGGGAAGTGCGTGTTTAGGTATACAAATCAGCAAAGTAATGTATTTACTGATGAAAGGTGAAGTTTAGCCAATGTTTAACATGATATGTAGGTTTTAGCTACAATAATGACAGAATATACTGTACTATCTCAATCTTATTGTACTGGATTAACGAATGCTCTTCTCCATACATAATTCGAATCAATGTTGCATTGTATTCGTAACTAATAATCTTTAATGAGTAACATTGTAGCTTGCGTGTAACAGCGGACAATGTAATTTATAACAATTCAATTATGTAAACTGGCAATCCAAAGATTATTTTTTGTTTATAGCATTTTGAAAACTTGTCGGTTGATACTGAAAACAACACAAGTAGTATAACAATTTTACATAATAACTTTCCAAGAATATTTGAATTATTCTGTATAATTTTGCGATTTTTCATTTCGTATAGTTTGATTTCATGGTACTTAGTGAATTGTTGGAATGCATTTTTTTATAAATATTGCTTCCTGTAGTACCTTCCGTTAGATAAGTATATTGCCAAAGTTACAGCTAGTAGCCTATTGTTAATTTGCTCTAACTGTAATCTGTATAGTCATATATTTTCCAAAACTTTTCAATAATAACACAATCAGCAAGAGATATTAACTAGGGCCTTAGCAAAATATTGCTAGATTTTCACATTGTGAAATTTAGTAATGAAAATTATACAGTTAGAAAGTCAACTTTAATTTAAACTGTATATTGTATGTGATAAATGAGTATCATCGCATATAAAAATGATATTTCGATTGTGACGGCAGTGTAATAGTAAGTTAAAATTTACATTCAAGCGTGGCTAATACATAAATATTTTCCACAACAGACTAAAAAAAAGTGATACTATTAGTAGCATGGTTTCGCTTATGACTATCGCCTTATATTTTTCTACAGATGAATTTACACATTCTTTTTTTTTTAATAACGTCAATATTAATACCTGATTATTGGGGAAACTATTTACTCTATTCGTCAAAGACATTAAAGTGTATTGAAAATATTTAAGGAAAGTCGTTCTTAAATTTATCGAAATCAGTAATTGAAATGAAAGTACGTAATTACTATTGCACGTAGGTGAATACAGTATGTATTACGTATTCGAATATTATTAAGATTCACTGTAACATCTAAATATTATATTATATTATATATTTTAGTGTTTCAGATATTCACAATTCCTAATAGACAGAACTGAACTACATTTGACTTTGAAGATCTCAACATAAAGTATATAATGAACTATGTTTCAAACTATAGTGGCAATCGAATGTATAGTGATATGATGTTAATACAGTGACCAACCCATATGAAATATTCTGATTTTCTTATTATTTCGTCTGTTATATTAATCCTAATCTTAATGTAATTTTGTTTTATATTATTCATTACATGTTTCTGAAGTTCATATTTGAAAATAGCGCTATATATAGTATATAACTGCAATACGTTCCCAAATTCACTGACAGTAATACGAGATCATTGTGTCTCTGTTTACCTTGATGCAATAGAGTGAGACACAACCATGCTCGCAGTGAATATTGGGACGTACCCTGATTTTTCAGAGTTGTTACCACACTGACGACTTTCCGTATACTTCAAAGAACTTTGTAGGTTTTCGGGCCTATAAAATTTTAGTAGTTCGCATATTTGCGATTCTCTGCTGTTATTCTTACGATTGGCCATTTACTGAATAATAATTGAAATCGCGAGGGTAAGATAACCTGTTTGTTTTTAAGATGAAAAGATTTTGCTATGTTTATTACCAGTCGTATTATACTTGAGGTATAATGATATAACTCCAATCATGAGCTCCCGCATTCTCATGGGATACCTTTGAATGTACGTCTTTAAGATAAAATTTTGATCATCTTATATGGTTATCCGTAAAAGAAAATATTCATATTACAAAGTCCTTAAATAAATTCATACCTTTTTTAACTTTTTTCTGTAATATTCTAATTTGACAAAAGTTGTTGGTAGAAGAATGTTTAGAGTTTTTTTTTTTATAGAGGCCAGAATTTAAATTTTCTCATGAATGTGTGTTTATTAGCTCAAAACCTGACTTCTGTATGTGAAGATCAATGTGAGCAAAAGAAAATATAATATGTTAAAATATTTTCTGTGTTATAGCTGGACAACCCAACGTGATCAAAATGAGTTCGGAGCATGAGGATGAGCATTGGGCTCTCAAACTATTACAAGAACAATCTACCTGGCAACCGTCTCTTTTAAGGCAATATGGTGAAGTATTATCCGGTGGCATATTGGGATTTTGCACTGCAGTTGGTTTAAATTTTGGCAAAGCTAGACCACCACATGCTGGTAAGTGATATGAACTATATTTGAATATAATAAAGTCTGCTGTGCTGTTGTTACTACTATAAAAGCAAATATTCTTATTTATTATTAAAAAGTATTTTTCCTGAAAATAATTGTGTTGTATTACGTAACGAAGTCAGTGAATATTTCATTGACCCATTTATTAATATTAGTTGTTAGTAAAAAGATATTATTAGAAGTACCATGCACACCTAATGGACAATGTTCATATGATTATTGAACTAGTTTGATTAATACAGGGTTTGTATTTTTATATTGTAAGTGGAAATCATTGGTTACATATAATACTTTTAAATAATAAATGTTAACCTGGATGTGAAACACTCCATTGATGTTTTAGGTTTCCAAAGACATATTGCATATACCATAATTGGTGTATCTATAGGATATGGAATTAAACTTCTCATTGATGATAGGATTGGAAAAAGGGACGCCATTATGATAGAATATATCAGACAACATCCAGAACGCTTTCCTGAACCAGGTATCTATTTCTACTTATAATGATTAATATTTCCTTGATATTAATCTAGATAATAGTTTATTAATAAATATGATAAATCGATTCTCTTAAAATATATCAAATAGTTTTGTGCATATATTTTTTCAGAACGTAAAAAATATGCTGATATTTTTATTCCTTGGGTACCAAAACGTTAGATCCGTGATATTGTTCGTTAGTTACTATCTGTAATATCAGTGCAAAAATCTCTAAGTCATAACACTTCTTATAAATAACAGGTATGAAAATGCATTACTGTGTAAGGTATTTATATATAGAATGAAAGTACCTTCCAATTTGTTCAGTTTGAATAAAGCCATGGTGTAAATAAAACAGCCTGGGGTGTTACCATCAAAATGACTTAGCAGATTTGAGAAGTGTTGTAAAAAAGAAAATAATAACACAAATAGAATTTACAAAATATTTGTTTTATTCCTTTTTATTTCGTTAAACACACAAGTTTGAGCAATAAAAATCTAGCAATACATTTTTAACACACATTCGAAAAATACTGCACAAGACTCGCACAAGAGTTAACCAAAATATTTCTGATATAAAATGTCAGATGAGGATCCGATTGATAAACACAAATATCTTCTTTCAAATGAAGCAATTAAGAAACATGTGAACACACACAATTATATGTTTTTTCGATGCTTTGTAGAATATTTTCAGAATCAAGCACAACAGTGAGTAACATTTCGCTCACTTTTTTCTGGCACACAATAGTTATCATAAAAACGATCTAAACGTCTTTAACTGTTCATTATAAGATTATGTCTATTGCTTTCATTAAGGAATAATCTACTTTTTTTCCGGATTGTAATTATCATTGTATAATCCAGAACCCTTGGCATCTCCCAACCAAGGATATCTATTGGGACACTCTCTGCATGTTTCCAAATATCTAAAAATAATATCAAAAACTTCAGTCACATGACTCAAATATAATCTTACATATATTGTATTAATTGAAAATTGAAAAATTTTAATTTCCGAATATTGTATGCTTGTTGAAAGTTTGGCTTACCTAGTTGTGGTGAAATTAGCTTCTGCCGGTTTAAAATCAAGGGCACATTTGTTAGCATTATTACACGATGGCCCAGGTAGATTGTCTCGTTTGTTACATGCCCAACCTTCGAAATTATGTAGTGCTTTTAATGGCTTAGGATCGGTCATCCAAGTCAGAGCTTGCGTTGCAGTAACGAAGTACACATCGGGTCTAAAAATATGTAAATTTCCCAATATAAGTAAGAATGTTCAATCATTATGGGAGTTCCACTACCCTTTGTCATCCGTGATAAAATATATACGTACAATGTTACTGCCCAGTCAAGAAATTTCGCTAAACCACGCTCAAGTTCTTTTATTTGGAACCAATTAGTATGGAAAGGCATCATATACGGTGCACGATTTTGCTCGTAGTAGCGGTTAAAGTCTTCCTGTAACCACTCAAAAACGTCTTCCGGATCATGATTATGCAGAACGCATTGATCCAAGTAGGGGCAGTGTCCACCTTCATAACTTTCAACATAGTGAGCATTCAATGGCAGCTCCCATACACCTGATAAAATAATAATTACAATTGAAATTTTATTCCGACATTATTCTCATTCAGATTTCAATAATCCATACCTGGGAACGATTTGGTGGGGCAAGTACCTGCCTTGCACTCATGAGGTATTTTATAATCTAAAGTGTATGGCCATATTGGTGTCTTTAATGGCGAAATCCCGATACTACTATCATATATGTAACCAAAATCTTCTAAAACCTTGTACTGGGTATTACGACCAGGTTTCAAATAAGGAGCACGCATTCCTACTACCTCGTTGCGTGAGATATTACTGAAGTGCTTGAGAATTTCTCGCATACCGATCATCTCACCCACCCACTCTTCGTACCCCTTGTCCTCAAGTCCTTTTTGTAATCTAAAAAATGTTGAGGTCAGTATTGTAATTATGATTTATTACATTTTCTTGTACTCACGATATAGTTTCAGTAGCAATTTCATGTCCATCATGAGCGAAACTTTGCACCATGTTGTAGTTGCAGTATTCATGAGAAATGAAGAATGTACCCTTCAGGGGACAATTATTAGGATTAAGACGATCCTTGGCAAATATCTTTTGGTAATGATCGAAATTATTGTGATTGATAGCACCGTCGAAGGTCATTAAGATCATTTGTGGTGTCTGAAATTAAAGTACGTTAGTTACCGTTTAATCGATTACAAGACTATGGATATTGAATTTAAAAAATTATTTACATCTTCTGGATCGAGACCGCCAGGAATTATTGTACCGTCACGGGAACAGAAACAGTAAGGCAGCTCACAATTTGCTGGGTCACATCTTTCAGCTAAATCAGTAGGTGGTTCTGTTACCGGCGCTGGTGCTGCAATGCAATAAATACCATACAGCTTGAAAATTGAATGAAATTTTATAGGAACCAGAAATGGAACCATAAAACTTATAGCGAATGGTTAGTCTCTCTTGATATAATGAAACGACAATCAGCTTTCTCTTGCTACAAGAGACAAGAAGTCAATTCTATTATACAAGAACTTCGTGAAAATGTGCCTACGCCATTTTATTTCACTCGTTCGCATGAAAAGAGACTTTCCGTTGCGATTCACACAAAAATATGGTGCAATTGTTGGGAAAATTTTACTCACTCGTTGCAATGGGACCGCAGCGCGCTTCGTTCTTAAACGTACAGAATTTACTGATGTCGTCAAAATGTAAGCCAGATGGACACCTATTTAAATATGGATATCCGTCTACGCACTGAAAAAAAGCAAAAATTATAAATACTCCATATATTAATGTACAATCAATTGGTTTAGCTGAAAAAAAAGAATCATATAAATTTTGAAATAAGGAATTGAATAATAACGATCACGCTCTGACAATCGTTAAGAAGAAAGGAAGAGAATTAGATGAGACTTTGACAAATAACGTTTGATTTATTCAAAGTGAACTTACAATTAAATCATTATATAAGCAACATGACTTTCGACAATTATTCTCGAGCAGACAAGATCAGCGAAACTATTGTGAATATCTTACTAAGAATTTACATAAAGAAAGGACACTGAGTCCAAAAAAAATGAATACCTGGTAAAACCTTCTACATGTTGCTGGATCTGCAAAATTCCCATTGCCTTGGCCTTCAGGACAATGGAATTCTTCATCCTTCTTTTCTTCCTCCTTTTTATTCTTTTGACAGTGTACTGAAATGAGAAGAAAGAATATTTTTCAAGATTGTCCGTAACACGTGCGCAAGCGCGAACGATGATAGCTTTCGAAATCCAAAGTCTGGGATGAATGGTTGCTGAGAAACTTGACGGCGAAATTTAATTTGTGTAACTTAAGCAAATGTTGACAGAAAGTTTTTACTTGGTAAATTTGAATTAGCGTATCGCATTTTGTTTCCCTTTTCTCTTTTATATTTTAGCGGGATACATTTTTAATGTCATTCTGTAAAAATTGAATATATGGCAACCAGGATCATCCTAAGATAAAACTAAATAAACGACTTGAGAGTTGCAGTCGTTAAAATGTCAAGGTTGAGAATCTATTGGAAATACAAATTCTTCCAGACGAAGCTTTTGCAACGGTGTGTTGTCTCTCGAGTATCTTCTACTTTTACTATCAATAGCCAAGTCCTTCGTTACCATTATTAAATATAAGCATGACTCTGCGCAGCTAAATGCGTGAGAATAAGTAATTGAGTCACGCCAAGTTACCTTTTACAATATAGATCCTTATTCGTTGCAATTAAAGAGAAAAGAGTCTCGTAAAAGAATTCGCAAGATATTCACCATTTAACATTTATAATCACAATGACTTCCTACGCGGTACGATTTATTTATTTAAAATAACTGTTGTACCCTTCAACTTCCTTCAACTTACTTCAGCTCACATTAAAAAGAAGCTAACCATTTTGATAAACGTGTACAATGTGTATTAAAATAATTATAATAATTCATCAGCTTGTGAGACTTAAACGACCCGTTTACTCATTAACTATACAAGGATTACCAGTGCATAAGTGTCTAGTATGTATATTTAGTCCTTACCGATGTCTGATCGAATGGAATTGAATGAATAGATTGAACAAAAAATTTGTATCTGTGCATACGGAAACTGGTAAACGCGATTAGAAAATGGGCGAGAGAAATTCCGAGGAGGCTCACAAGAGAGGCTTGAGAAAGCGAGAAATGTCGTTATAGACATTCCAATAGCCAAGCTATGTGTGTGGAAGTGGATGCCTTAAGGCGCAGTCCACACGATTGACGTTTACGTTCACATCGCTGACATAAATCCAGCATCGAATGACGGCAGACGATATTACATCTCAGAAATATAGTGAAACTCCCAGTACTCTGTTCTCTACTGCTTATCTCACGACACTCAAGTCCAAATCATTCAATTATTTTTGCATGGAACGGCTCGCAGCATCATGTTACCATTATTCACGCTAGAAAAAAAGATGATTCTCTTAAATACAAAGTGGTAATCCAGCCGGTTTCAGGGCAAGTGATTAAACTTAGAGATTGCTCTGGAATAACCTTGATATCTTCAAGGTCAGAACTATTAAAAGACTTCGTACGGGTTGAAATGGGTTATCCTAAACTACACGAATTTTTTACATTTCTTTTCTCTGAAAATTCGTGGCACGTGTATATGCACTCTTTTATTATCTTTTATTTGGATTCCTCATAGTTAATTTTACATTCACGTTTGCCTTTATCGAACATCACAAAATTTATGTTTCTTGCTTTGCAAGATCTTCGATGTATTCGCCGAAATGATCTGTATGCGGTTTGTATACTGTTGAAAGACAAGATATGAATGAGTAGACTGAGACGGGTAGCATAAATATGTAGGATGTAAGATGAATATAAATATTGCACATTTGAAAATTTACATTCTTATCAACTGTGAACGTGACATTATTATTATAAATATATAAAGGGTCTGATTTTTTCAGCAAGTGATCATCGCTATACGTATCTATTGCATTCGATTTTATTGAATCGATTCTTTTTTTTTTCCTTTATTCAAATCTCAAGTCTATTTGACACCATTGAATGTGATATTGCGAATAATAATTGTCTCGTGCCGAGTACAGTTCAGGTATGTCACGGGAAAGTTCATTCTGTGCGATTGTGAAAGAAGTGAACAGTGTTGTATCAGGCAATGTTGATCGACAAAATGAAAAGGAACGTATTCGAACCACGATAAAGATGAAGATGGACAATGTGGTGACTGTCCGAAACCGGCTTGGACCATGTTAAGTATATAAATATATGTACGACATATATGTATACTGCAAGCGAGAAGGAGAAAGTGGTACTTTAAGAAAACTTCTCTGCGTGACCTTATAATCGTGAAGTGTGAGTATCATATCCTTTGATCGTGCTCTGATCAATGAAAACGCACTTCCATGTAAAACAACTCAGAATGTAAGGTAGAGATGTGAATTATTTTTACGTTATAATGAGTGTATGGTGACGATTTGATAGTTTCTGAAAATTAAAATAATCATTTTCTAACACAGCTACGAGAGTGTCATTTTTGGAACGTGCGAAGTTTCATGCATTCGAGGTATAATGGAAAGTGAAGGTAGTACATGTGGCAATGATGTATGCAGCAAAATACCCAGAGGCAACATTCATATTAACTATTTATGTACTTATATTACATATAAGCGCCATATGGAGGCGAACGGAGTCACGAGTATGCATAAGTCAAAATGAAGTACAGTTTATTTTTCGTTAGATACTTGGAGCAATTCTGCGAGGAAAAGACCAGTTTAAAATCATTATATTCTGTCATTTATTGTTCTTTTTATTCTGCTCGTGACACTGTCTGATCTCTTGTTACAATGATAAAGGGACTTTAAAATTTCCCATGTTTTTACAATGTACCATAAGAAACATACAGTTTCCACAGTCACTCAATTTATAGTACCAGTTATGCAAGTCGCTTAGATTTCATAATATTATGAGAAAAGATTTTAATAAACCAAGTTGTATATTTTGTTAATAATTGTCAGTCTAGTAGTTACCAATAATGCTCTTCTGTCTATTACAGTCTCTTATTTCTGATAAAAAATGAATATGCTGTTCCATAATTATTTGTTACAGAAAAATTAATAAGAAAAATATTATTCTTACCTGTAGCTACTATTAAGACGGTGCAAAAGAACACCGTTCCTTGA
Source organism: Calameuta idolon (assembly GCA_030142285.1). Taxonomy (NCBI): domain Eukaryota; kingdom Metazoa; phylum Arthropoda; class Insecta; order Hymenoptera; family Cephidae; genus Calameuta; species Calameuta idolon. The sequence goes on along the minus strand of JARQSV010000350.1, from coordinate 3,764,380 downwards.
AACCTCATAATCTCCCGTTAAAAAAAATTTCTTCCAAAATCCTCTCTATCATATGGGTAAACTTTACCGTTATATTTTCCCTTCACTAGAGTCTATTTTTATATATGTGTTTTTGAATTTCTGATGAAGCGTAATCATACACTTCTAACGGGTTCACCAGCTCTCGCGACACTGCACAGTTCGCAGTAGAAGCAACTTCGCCAGAGTCTTCCTTCACGAAGTAGTCACTCGAGGTTACCACCGGCTATTCAGCCGATTGGTTGACGACTTTCTACCACCGTCTCGAGGTCTGAGAAAAGTTACACTTTATCGTGCCGAGCAGGCGAGTGTAATTGTGAGTAGAATGGCAGACGTATGTGTTTATACCTATGTCTCTTCGCTTTGTGGAATCATGGAGATCCGGTGGACCGACGAGACGGTTTCACTAGGTCCTGAAATCGAGTCTTAGCGATCCCCCTTGCAGGCAGTCATGTGCCCATGAAATTTCTCCCATCAGACAATAATTGCCTGGCATCCGTTGATGTTCACTGCCTTGAAATTCCACATGTGATTTTTCTTGTTGGTCCACGTTTACCGGTCTACGAGTTGTATAAGTTAAGACATTTGAAATGCTCTCAATATCCTTTGACATTCAGAATTTCTTATTGTCCTGTTTCATAAACCAATCCTTGTTAGTGTGCTTAATATTCTATTCTGAATTATAACATTTTCACGACTGAGTTTCTATAATGAACTCTGATCTAGGACATTGAATATTCATTTTTCTCGTGTCACAATATCGAATTAGTTTCTGTTGGTCAAATTTATTAGGGAGTGACAAGATTTATTCTTGTGAGTTCGAAATTCAGATAACGACCATGTATTGCCTTATAGTGCCATCTTGCCACTCTGGAAATCCTATAACTTAGAGAAGAGAAACCAGCCGCTGCGTAAACGTGAGCATCGCGTAACAAGCAACCACTTTGGTCTTTTTTTCATCTAGTTCCTTCTGATTTTTAACGCTCATCGCTAATCCAGTAGACTGTAATCATCTTTCGGTATGCATAGACAAGAAGCTTGTCGGCCTCTCCCAAGCCTAGATTCAGCTTGTTCGAGTGTAATATTCGCCAGTCTTGTTTCAAGATCTTACAGCCACAATGACAATATTCCTTTTTCTTAGCGATGCATATTATACATTACTTTAGAACGAAATTTTTCAATTGCTTCAGTCTTTTATTATTTTAAAGGACAGTGTTGGGCAGCTAGTTACATGGGTATAATTACTTCATTATTTAGACCTTAAAGTGTAACAAAAGTCGATCAGGCTGAATCTCCTTTTATTATGTACAACGGTACACAGGTATCTGCAGTGATGAACAGCTTAAAGTTCACTGATTTTCTATTAACATGAGTTACATCCAGTCGTATTGTAGTCCAGTCATGATTAAGAAGTCTTGAGCATTGATTGAGACTCCGTACGAACTTCGCATAAAATGCATGGAGAGTCTGATCGAGTTTACAATTCTATTTTGATCATTTGTGGTCCCCTCTTCTTCTTATCCTTCTTAACTGTTTTCTTCCTTTTTGGTGATTCCTCATTTTTCATAGATTTTTCTTGATTATTCGCCCAGAATGGGTTAAAGTAACCAGGTTCTCTAGCCGTGATATTGAGCTCCTGTCCGACAAGATGAATCATAGTGATGGTAGAATTGTCCAAAAGATGTTTCATGCGATTGACAAAATTTAATGACCATGTATATATGCTACTCCATTTTTCCTGACTCTTGAGAACTCTGCGAGTTATATCAGGCATGTGTAATATTATGTCACCGAATAATGCTGTATTCTCCATGATACTGGATAATGCTAAATGAGAGAAAAATGTACATTAAGTTTCTGATTAATAAGCAATCTACGTATAAATATAATAAAGGTACTTTTCCATTTAAATATTTACCGTCTCGTAGATTCGCGTCTTCAGGAAACCGATTTGTTTCAGGTGTGAATTCAGCCATTTCCACCAGAGCTCTGCTTGATTCAATAACATAGAAAACCTTTTCAGCTAAAATTGATATCATTTTATACTGACGCTCATAATTTTGCATATTCTGAATTCCCTTTACGGCTTCAATATGATCTATACGTCGTTTGGCGAATAACTTTTTAACTAATACACCATCGTTGTGTTAAGGAATTATACATAAGGTAAATTAACAAAAAATGACTCTATAAGGGCATATCAATTTTAAAATGATATGGTATCCAATTACATATAGAAATATCGAATAATGAAAAGGATACATAGTTCTTCGTTCAGATCATTTTGTACAGCATTCTGGTCCCTGGATTCCGCGTTGTTGATTGGCTCGATCTCTGGTTCGACAATGGACTTTTGCGCATGCGCAGTTTGTACTAACAGTGACACGAGAACAGTACAAATAAATAGCTTCCATCTTAGCATATTAGTATGAGTTTTAGAAGTTTTTACTGTATTAATATAGTAGTTCGTTTATAGATAGTTAGATTTCTAGATTATCAAGCATTGACCTCGAAAAAAAGATTTACCAATGAATGATTAAACATGATCTTCACGACGTGCGTTCGTTTTGAATGTAGCCATCTTGAAAATTGCCCCACCTAGAAAAGAGGTGTCTTATGTGGCAGAATCGGGTGCTCCAAACTAGATATTGATGTACAAAAAAGAAAATAAGATGGCGCTTTATACTGTACAATATTATAAGGAGAAATGTCAGTACGTCGATTCATCATGCGGCTTTACTTGGTTCACTGTTGCATTTTTTTCTACTGAAAGTGGTTAAGATTTTTGATGAACGTTATTAGTTGCACTGATAGTGTTTTATAGAGACTTTTTATTTCGAGTTTTGGTGGTACTGTTAGCAAATCGAATTTTACACATCGGCAGTAAACATGGCCACGATGGAGGATACGAAACTTGACGTGCGTAAATTAATTTAAAGATACTATGTCTTTAGTTATGTACAATGAATGCAAAATAGGAGACGAAGTTTGTATGACATTTAATATTACTTTTGCGGATATGACAATATTCAAGATTTCTTCGTCTATTATAATTTTGAGAAGCGCTTGACGTTCATATTGACAAGTGGGATTGTATAAATATGCTCTTAATTAGAAATTAATCGGCAAATATTTAAGCAGATAATTGTTTTTTAGTCATTTTTTTGGCAATCCTCTTGTAAATATGTTTAAACATTATACATGCTACTTTTCTATTTTGCTTCAGTGTGATTCATTAAATGTATTTTAATTAACATAAGTATAAAGCTTTGCGTAAGAACAGTAATAATTGTATTTCTTCATTTGCTATGTTGTAGATGTATGATGACGCGATGTATGCGGTGGATCCTCAGAGTGTTGAAGGAGAATTGACAGTAGGATCCAAACAAAAGGCAAACCTTGGCGAACCAGAATTTAATACGTTAGATGAACCAATTAGAGACACAATTGTTAGTCAACATTAAGTTTCATATTTTTATTTGCTTATAGACACTTTAAAGTAACTTTGCTTTTATGATTGTAGCTCAGGGATCTACGAGCAGTAGGGAAGAAATTCTATCATGTACTGTACCCCAAGGAGAAAAAGAGCTTACTTAAAGAATGTATGAAACAAAGTATCTGATATTCATGAATAGTTTAAAATATGACATGTTTTAAATTTGCAGGGGATCTTTGGGGACCATTGGTATTGTGCACATTCATGGCAATGTAAGGGATCATTATAAACCTTAAATATTGTTAAAAATAATGCATTATAAAATACATTGACAGAGAACTATAATCTTTAGGATCTTACAAGGATCTTCGGACGCAGCAGATAATTTTAATGATGGAGGACCAGAATTTGCTGAAGTTTTTGTTATAGTCTGGATTGGTTCCATGATTGTTACATTAAATTCCAAACTGCTTGGTGGTAACATGTAAGTGCATCCTTTATTACATTAGTAATTTGGACTATGGCAATTATTTTTTTTTTCTTTCAGTTCCTTCTTTCAAAGTGTGTGTGTATTAGGATACTGTCTGCTGCCAACAACTATTGCATTAATTCTTTGTCGAATTATTTTAATGGTACAACAGACCACATTCCTTTTCATCTTAAGATTCATCATTACAGTAATTGGATTTATTTGGGCAACATATGGTGAGTATCATAAAAGTGTTATATTAAGCGATAAAATTAGTTCCAATTAGCGTATTCTATTCTTTAGTCAAAATATATTTAGTGCGTTGACGTGAAAAGCTATGTATTAATACTTTTTAAATTTTTTAACCGCCTTCGAAGCAAACATTTTATCGTTAGAGTGTATCATTCTTGAATAACTTTGTTTTAGCCTCAATGGCATTTCTTGGAGACAGTCAACCAGTTGGAAGGAAGGCATTAGCAGTTTACCCCATCTTCCTCTTTTATTTTGTCATTTCGTGGCTAGTCATATCTCACTCGACATAAATCACATCGTGCCAGTGATTCAAGTTTTACAAGACTGTATTATATTTGTGCACAAACCTAATAAAAACGTGAAAACGGAAATAGCAGGAAATTGGATAGAAGAATATTATTCATATTTGGAATTTGGATCAGTATCCTTCAATTGTATTCAATTTGCCAAAATTGTAAATATTGTTTCCATTTTATTTAACTATGGATTTCAGTCTTATGCATATTATTTAGGGCAAAATCAATCGTTCCTATAAAAATTATTCGATATAAACCTGACAATTTCGTCTATCTACAATTAATATTCATTTCACTTAACTTTTTTCCACTTGAGTTAAAATTTCGCATAAAACTAGTTGCCTGTACTTAAATCTGCATAGTTTTACTTTGGGTATCTTCTTTTCTTTTTTTATTTATGTTTCCAAAAAGAATACTAAAGAATTGTTACTACCATTCCAATTGTCAATTACAATGTTCTATTACGATAAAATAGTAATCCTACTTTCCATTATAATTAAAAAAAATAAAAGGATCGATAATCTGACTATATAAATTCAACAATATATATGAAATAATACATTATTCCTTAAAATGAAATTAATTTTATATGTGTGCAAACTGTTGCATTTTGTAAAAAAAATATCAAGAAAATACCTGGAACACATTGTGTGGTAAAATTTGTTAAACGTACAGGAAATCGTAATACTATTGGCAAATCAAATGACACATCCATCCTGATAGACAGTACGTTGTATGTTTATTTTACGTTAAATATACTGTATATCATTAACATAATGCTTTACATTGCCTGGCTTTTGAGGAATTTAAAAACTATAGAAAGTAGATAAGTCATATTACGTACTATCTGAAATTTCACTAGTATAAAATATCTACTCACTTTCGCAAAGATTAGTTTATTAAGATCTATGCTAATGATGTTAATTACAATTTATGTAACACTACTGGCCATAAGAAATTCACATCGCAACGTATAAGTAAAGAGGAAATTGAAATTCTTAAATCTATTATAATTTTATATTAGTGTACATAGTACATAATATTAATAATGTATAGTATTAATATGAGAAATTAAAGAAAACCAAAATACAACAAATTGTGTAAAAATAGCTCTTGATATTCATATATGTGAAAAGTGTCTTTGCAACTTCTTTAACAATTCCTTACTGTCACTATGATCAGGATAGGCACTTAAGGCTTTCTGTACAGCAATATAGCTGGTTTGCAAATCACCTACCTAAAAGTTCCGTACAATATTCGTTTTTATAAGACCATAAGGTCGGACACAAGAATCTAAGGTTTTGCTTTATTCTTCAATAAACGTCTATCCTTACCTCATACGCTAGATGTGCGCTATTGAAATGAGGTTCATATGAATAATCAGCGATACTAGCAGCTGCATGAAAGTACGCACGAGCTGCAGTGACATTTTTACTTTTGATTTCCAATACTCCAAGATTATTATATGCCAGCGCATACCTATTATCCGCTGCAATAGCAAGTCTCAAGCATTGATCTGCCATTTCCAAGTCACCTAAGCACTGTAAAATTTTATAATCATAAGGTTATCAAAAAAAGTACCTTTGATGATTTGTTAAAATCAATCCGCTTAGAAATGAGACTTACAATAGCAATGTGAGAAATATTGTACCACACGTCTGCAATATTTTCATCTGTTGCAAGGCTGATTGCTCTCTCGAAACAGGAAACAGTATGATCATACTGCTGAGAGTAGAAGCAGCACAGACCAAGATTATTAAAAACTTCAGCATTATACACACCCATTTGCAAAATTCTCCTAAAAATATCAAATATTCGACAGTATTTAATAACAGAGATATTGAAATATTGAATAAATATTATTATTTCATAGGTACCTGTAATAACGCAATGCCAATTCCGGTTGGTCATTGTAAAAATGATGCATTCCAATACTGGCAATTCCTTCTGTATGAGATGCATCTTCTTGAACTATCATTTTATAATATTTTACTGACATTGGCATATTATTTAGACCCTCGAATACTCGTGCCATTTCTGTAAGTATAGTCACCTGTAACGAAACGCAGATATGACATTAATTATTATTTATTGTACGCGGATATCGCATTAGTAATTAAAGGGTCAATTATTACGTAAAGACATTTACATCATTGGAAAAATATTCCAGACCCTTTTTGCATGTTTCCAATGCAGCCAATGGCTGATCTAGTCTGATATACACTCGTATCAGTCTCAGTACCGTTTCGATTGTTTTACATTCCTTCAAAGCTGATTTAAATTGTTGTTCAGCGTCTCTGACAAGGCCCAAAGTATAATAACACTTTCCCAACTGTACTTTCCACCACCAATCTTTGAATTGACAAACTTGAGTCGCCTGCACAGCCAAATCTAAAGCCTAAACAGTTGAAATTACTCATTAGCGTGTGATTCTTCTTTATTCAGCTGTATACTTACATATCTCACATCTTGCTCGTGATAATATATATATTCAAATAACGGTTTGGCTATAACAGGTTGACTAGCGTATTTCGTTATGTTCAGTCTCGACAGTTGAATAAAAGGACCGTCTGGTTCCGTCAACATTGAAGCTGTACCCAATCTAAACAAATACACATTTTCATTAATTTTAGAAGCATATAAAAAAACCTTTCAGTTAATTACAATCAGCACCTAACGTTCCGCCCAGTACTCGCTGTGATTGGTCTTGCACTTGTAGCAGTTCTTGGGGTTTTTAAAGCCTGTTCAAAAGTCTGAGAAACTGCAGACTGTGTCGATGGTCGAATTACTCCAGTGACTGGTCTGCCTTTAAATTGAAGATCATGAAATTATAAAATTACCTATGTTTTCTGACGTAACAAACCTGATTGCGTTTTCGGGCGTAAGCCTTGTCCTGTGAATGACGTGCCAGGATTTTTAAGGGATGTTCCTGGTCTGGGCATTGAGGCTATAGTATAATTATCTAATAGACTCTCGGCAATACCTTCTTCCTCAGCCTCTATATCGTCCACATATACTTGCATTGTGAGTGCACGCATTTTTAAAACCCATACAGCCTGTAGAAAATCAAAAAGGTTGAGTGGATATTTAAAATTCTTTTGCAATTAAGATCAAAGGGAAAAATGTTGGGTAATTTTCAAGAAGCTACTTTCACGTGCTCGGTACCTGATCCAATGGATTTTTCTTTAATAGATCAGTGCATATCGACGTGCACTCTTCGTATTTTCGTCTACCGAATAAACTGAGAGCTTGGAATAATTCCATTGTCCTTGCTGGTATTAACTACGTGTGACGTCGAACGGCGAGTATAAGTTTGCTATCACCAGCAATGACTGAATTCAAGCCAAAGGCTTTTACCTGTTACACCTGCTGCTGTGTATATTGATTATTTTCTAGTAGTTACCCTAGAATTCCACGAGCGAGTTTCATTGTTTTTGTTTAATCGACATTAGAAGTATCTTTGTTGGTATTATGTAGAATATGAATAACTCTTTTTATTACATTATGTCGGTAATAAAAAACATAATTAAATTATTCAGCGAACGTATCGAAAGGAGTTTTTGAATATTCTGCCTTATCGACATAATCGACTTCATTCTGCTGTAAGAATTGTATCTTTAAACGTATGAGTCCCCAGCAGCGCGATCGCGCTGTTTAGATTTTATGTCGAAAAATTTCAGTACAATTAAACGCTATGGATTGAGAATGCGCTATTCGGCATTTTTCGATAATGATTTTTCAATGACTCCTGGGATTTAAACGGTCGAAGAAACGTAAATTATGCGGCATGAATAAATTCAAATGAATGAATTATTTTTATAATACTACAATCAAATCGCGCGCTCTCAGTCCGATTCTCAGCTTCGAAATTTTACATTTGAAAATAATATGATACGTAAATATCATATTATGTCGTAATAAAATATCTCGTAATAAAAATTTCGAGACTTTTCGATAAAACAATCGATCTAATAGTGGAGCGAAATAACCTATTAATTTTTTACGGGAGGGAAAAGGGATACCTAAAATTAACGTTTTACTCGATTACATAAGATGGCAGAGGCATTCTTGCTGGAAGATGAATTAAAGTTAATAAAAGTTATGAATATTACATTATACATTAACATAGTTATTTTAATTTACACTTCTTTTGGAAAATTCCTCAAATCAGGATCCGTGAAAAATACGAAGAATTTTTAAATCAAAAAAACGTCGAGGAACAATGTACACAAGAATCCCTGATGCGTTTGCATGAAGCTTTTCTCGTACGCCTTTGAAGAATATAAAAAAATACATATGTCACTGATCATATCTAACCTAAACAGGTTGCGGAAAACGAAGCAATGAACGAAGTGCAGTTACAAGATGCATTTAAAAATATATTAAACATATCGATGAGCTACGAAGAATTTCATACTCTCTTTATGAAGGTTAAGAAAGCTGAAGAAAGCAGGTATACGAAACTTAAGAAATTTGTCTCATTACATTTTATTTTTAGGTTAATTTAAAAAGAGATGGCTTTGTCACCTGGGATGAATTTATATCCCATTTGCTGTTAGAATTTCAAGAAAAGGACGTAGCTCTTCAACGACAAATGCTGGAGCTTCCTTTGATTGGTTTACCAGAAACCTTAAGAACTCGACATCGCTGTCCCGTCTGCAGGATAACATTTTGTCCCGAAGTTCTTCCGGTGCGTTACAAAATTTCAATATATATACATATATATATATATATTTCTCATGATGTGAATCAAATAATAAAGGACAGAAGCTCAAGCTTTCTTCGCGGTCGTTATTTGACTGTAAGTCGTGATGGCGCCATAAATTACTGGTCGCTGGATCTTGAATTCGAACGCAGTGTCCAGTCGATAAATCGTTAGTAGCTACCAATATATATTTCCGCAATAAAATAAACTATAACACAAATAATAATTTCAGCACAATTAAAGGTACGACCTACAGCTATAACGGATATGATCGCAATGCCGGATATACAGATAGTCTGCACGAGTTCAACGGAGCGTGATTTGAGATTTTATGATACCGTAGCTAAGAAATTCGATCTGAGGTTAATGGTAGACATTACATGATATTTAATAAGTCATATTTTCACAGTATATCTCATCACTTGTGTCTGTCATCAGATATCTAGTTTTGAGCATGCAATTACGTGTATGAGTTATTACTACAGCGTCGACATCAAAGAGAATTCTTATATTATTTTGGGCGACATGAGTGGATCTGTCAGAGTAATGTCATTCAGTCCCCTGGATAAGGGTCCATTCAAGTTGGTACCGGAACAGGAAATGCTGCATTTTCGCTACGAAGCTATTGTGGAAGTACGTTCATATTAAACAAGAGGCAAAGAAACAAGTTATAACGAACTTAAATAATCGTTACGACACAGGGTGAATTGAAGGGAATGAAACTTTTTGAATTCAAAAATGTCCATAGCAACTGGGTGAGTCAAGTTGCATACTACGAAAATCTGAGAGCCTTCATATCCTGCTCCAGATGCTCAGAATGCTCACTGTTACTCAGCGATCCTACAACTGGTTTGAGAATGCAATACAAATTTCAAATTGCAATGGGTATAACCTGTTTCAATTTTTCTGACGGTACATCTGAACTGTAGTACTTTTATTTACAGTAGTTGTATCAACAATTCTTTTATGTTTCTAAACTTTAATTCTGTAGAAAGTAATATACTGGTCACTGGTGGTCCAGACTGTACAGTCAGAGTTTGGAATCCATTTGTACCAAAGAAGGCAAGTTCTGTATTCCAAGGTCATCATGCTGCCATTTGTGCTCTAATAGTGCAAAATAAAGGCAAACGTATTTATTCACTGTCTAAGGATAGATGCGTTAAAGTCTGGGACGTCTTTGACCAATCTTGCATCCAGGTTTGTATATTCAAATATTTTTTTATCCACATCTAGTCGATATACTCATAATCTTATGTTATCTGCAGACTTACAACAGTCTACCTAGTGAGTTGAGTGAGCATACACCAATGTCAGTGGTTTACAATGCGATCACTCACAAAATGATTATTGCCAGTATGCTGATTGCAGTTTTGGTTTGTGAACCAGTTATTAATCATGAAACTTCTGACGGCTATACGCACACAAAACCAGTAACTTGTGTACTGTATAATCATTTGTTTAAAGTGGTAAGAATTATTACTTGCCAAACGTTCAAGTGAAGATATTAAATTATAAGTGTTAAGTATATTTTTATAGGTGGTAACGACAGGTCTGGATTCTTGTATTATTGTTTGGAACCCATGGTACGGTCGTCGATTATATTTAGTGACAAATGCTCATAGCGTATTGTTATATGGGCAACACGTTGGCATCGAAATAACAGCTGCATGCTTTGATACTTCTGAACAGTTATTAATTACCGGTGCAAGAGACGGAACGTTGAAAATGTGGAATTTCAATACTGGTACTTGCATAAGAAATATGGCAATAGAGGATCAATGGTGAGAAGCGATTATGATAGATTTTAAATTACTTAAAAATTATTCGAATCTATATGGGATATTTAAATCTTGCTTTTGGTACAGCGAGATAACCAGTATAGTTTGGTTGAAGAATCGAATACTGTGTACTGGTTGGAATCGTCACGTTACTGAATTCGCAGACACGGAAACTGGAATTCATACGAAAAAATGGGAAACTAGGCATACCGATGATATACTCTGTACTGCCGTAAAATTTCCGCAGGTGCTGTATTCTCGTGGTGATAACATTTAAGGATGATAAGTTATCAAAATTGGGAACAGGAAACCGCAGAAACGTAATCTTATGCGCAGGTATTGGTAACTTCGACATATAACGGTGAAATGATTTTATGGAGACTAGAAACCGGTCAGCCTTACAGAAGATATCATGTTAGCAATCCACCTGGAAGGTAAACGTAATTAATCGATGCAGTTTGAATGACGTTTTGAAATCTTATGTACACACTATTCTTTAATAGATATACAATTATGTACAAGAAAGAAGCGAAAGATAAACTCGTCGATGGGCTTTCAGTCAAACTCTCTAAGGATGTCAACATAGGAAAACAGCTATCTGAAAAAAGGTACAAAAAATTTTCAAAATTATCAAAAGTTATTCAAACACACGACTAAAATATATAGCAATGAACCGACTTTAAACGCATCAACGGCCATGACATCGGAGCAGCAACCATCGGCTTTGAATATCATAAGACCAGTAGCAGTTCACGCAATGATATTCCTAACGGCAAGACCAACGGCACCGAAAACTGGTAGCATAATGGTCTCTTTGGAATCCGGTTTAATTCAAGTTTGGAGCCATCATGCAAGTTCTGGATTTTTAGTAGCATTCTCAGCCATTCACACTCGTGGCGATTATGCGATATCTCTAGCTACGGATCCAAAGAATGAATATCTAATAACAGGTGTGCAGTTCCTATTAATCCATTAAGAATATCCGTTAATAGTCCTAACGAGCGTGCGCACTAAAAGATCGATTTAATAAAATAATCCATGGCAACCTTGATGTATCGCTTAAATAAATGAAAAACTTTCTATTCACAGGGCACACCGTTGGTTACATAAAGGTTTGGTTACTGAAAAACTATGCTTTGCCAGATCCGCCCGTTGTGTCTGTGGCTTTGTTAAATCTGGAATTTCCATTTCTTTGGAAAGACAGAATACCAGGCAGAGCAAAGAGAGCTGCGGCAGATCAGCATTTTCCCATGTTATTGTCCTCCGTACAAGCCCACACAAAGTCTGTGAACGCCTTAGAATTTATACCAAGTGCGCGGATCGTGGTTAGTGGAAGTTCTGATCATAGTGTCCGTTTGTGGTCACTCAGTGGACGTTATATATCTACACTTGGAACGTATACTCCTTGGATTCCAATATTACCTAACCTTTCAATATTAAAATATTACAAACAGTACAAACTTCCGCCGGACATTAAAAGAGTCGCGAGTTTCACTACCATGAAGGTAATTAGCTTGTGAAATATTTTGTAGTCGACTGCTTTTAATAAATTTATAATTTATGCTTCACTGAAAGGTATTTCATGGTGGTAACATGGACGTCAAAAGTGCAGGAAAGTCTGCTAAAACTGAATTAGCCAAAGAAGTACCTGAACACGATCGACATATTTTGTACGGCAAAAGATTACCGGCACCGATTCTTGGACATTATCATAAATTGCCATCCCATTCCAAGACTTTTGAAGTGCCGCCAATTCTTGACAATTCATTAGCATACGTAAGCTTCGTCGAAACTGTTGATATTTTTATCATTCTATCTCAATCCTTGTATAGTGCATTGCCTATGTTAATATTTAGATTCCTGTATATACGCATTTACTAACTTACAATCTGGAGCCTATCGAGATGCCTGAAACACCACAACTTTTTAAGCGGGAGAGAACAGAAACATTGTAAGTATTATTAATATATTAAATATTAAAATCACGTAGCCTTACATCTATTTTAATGTAATCACATACAGGGAAGGGATGCACAGAAAGTTGACAAAGCCATCGTAATTGACTGGAAAACATGAAGGAAATGATACCAATGAATTCAAGTTAACTCATACCTGATAAATCTTCATAAATTTCTAGATGAAACTTTTATATTAACTTTTTTTTTCTTCATTGTCATATATATACAATATCTTTATAAGGATTTATAAACTTAACTGCATATTGTTTTATAATTAAAATCAATTTGCGATATTAATAAAAATACTTTTTTTTTTAAGGAAAGAAATATATTTATTTCCTTAACACTTTTTTCTTGTGTATAGACACTGTAAAATTACACTCTTCATATTCACCATACAAATGACTAGAATTGTGGTTAATTAAAATTTGCATTTATAAGCATTAGTATGCTTTGTCACTGTTGTCAGATACCGTATCTTGGGGGGCGGGGGGCAGATACAATTATATATTTGAAAGTCAAAACACTCTGAAGTATAAATCACTGTTGTAAGTTAATTAATCGTTTATAAATCTTATCGCCAGCAGAGAATCACCGCTTATTCACTATCTTTTTTTTTAATAAGGCAAATCTTTTACTCACAATATAATGACTATTATTCCAAACAACAAAAGAGACAATTAATCATAGTATTATAATTAATATAATTACATGTGGGGTACGTATACCAAAATATAACAGTCTGTGATATATAGTCAATTAACAGATGACAATTAAATGCTCGGCAAAACAATAAAAAATAATTCTTTTCCAAGGTAAATAATAAGATAAAAATAATTTATCTTGATTCTCGAAATTTTAGTGCAATTCATAGTTAACTATTTCAGTAGATCTTAACCAAACGAAGGCAAGTCTTAATTTTAACATACGTAACGTCATTCTTACCAAACAGTTAAAATTACGGCGCCATATCAGATAAGTTACTGATACGAATTACGCATATATATTAATATAACACTCTAAAAATAAATTTCTATTGAATTATTAAGGGTTATTGAGCTATATACAAAATTACTAGCAACGCCTTAATTATTCATTATCGCCAATATAGTCTTACGCGATAGAACTTTGACTCAATGCTGTTTGATTCTATTGCAATTTTCAAAATGCCATTCACGCTCTTCGACTGCAAGTGAAAAGAAATTAGTAACAGGTCTTCGTTAATGCACAGTTTAAATTGAAGCACTCAACAACTACTAAAAATGCATTACAAGTTAATACTCTCATTGACGCGAATAAATAATTACCACGTAGAGAAGAAGGCGTAACAATTGAGATATTCATTTTTCCCAGATTAAAGAAGACTGAACATCTTTAAATATTTGTTTTCCTTTTCTCTCCGCTTTCTTACGTCGTTCGGTGCATTTTAATTCAATTTTTGGCAATTCTATATCCCAATTTGATTATTGGGCATTGCTTTAGTTTTTACGCAGCTCCAACTACGGTACAGTTGCCTGTACGTAAATATTTTGTACAAATAGTTATTTATTACTAGTATCCCATTAGGAACATACCATCACGTTCAATTTGGCTCTTAAATACTGACACGAAATTCTAACCTCCCCTAGGGGTCTCATCTCGATGATGTTGTAACTTTTCTTCTTTCATTACATCTACATTTGTATAACTAATATTTCGTTATATTCAACGCTAATTTGCACCATCTGTTTATTATGTATACCGATTTTCGTTTCCGTTTCATTCATTCGCCAGAAATGCATACCAAGGAGAGTATTTTATTTCTGCATGATGTATGAGCAAATTTCAAAACAGGAAGGTTGAACAGAATATACTTTCGATCTTGTAACGGAATGATTAGTCGAATGTCTACGTCTAGAGATATAATGTTCTATATATTTAAATAAAATCCAAGAAAGTGTCTTCAGTGGTAAGGTACACAAACATTCTATAGCTACATTCAGGTTCCTATGCGTATATTCATTAAAATTCGTGAAATTCTAATTATGCATGGCAACGTCCTTGAGAATGTGCAACTCGATCAGTGATTGTTCAAATATTCCGTATTAATCATGTATAGCTCGACTTACAGAACGCCTGCGCTCTTTTTTAAAGCGTATCTTTCGAAACGTAGGTCAAGACATGTCTATTTATTTGCATTATAAAACAGATTATATGTAAATATCAGTTTAATCAGATGGCAAAGATTAATTGTGCCTTACTTTGTCCAGCTTATAAACTATTCAGTAAAAAGATTATGAAACTCAAGTCATTGAGCCCGAATGATATATACATGATTCTTCGATTACATATTTGGTTATTCAAAGTTTCTTGTTTATTTTATACATGATGCATTGTAACGGTTGTCAATTTTCTATCGAAAATCTACTTACGTTAGATGCGTACATGGCCATCCGATAAATCGAAAATTCGATATACGCAATTCGTGGAGCGTTGCAGCCTTCAATTTTTGCATTCTTTCCCTATTCGTCACCATTCTCAACCTGATGAACATTTTCTTGTTGATTAAAAGCGTTGAGTATTTCGTCTTCGAGATTTGGGTCAAGCAAGATTTCCATGCACTTTATTCCTTTTTCGCTGTACGCTTGAAATATATTCTTAGCCATTTTCCATATTTCACGATTTTTCATTATCACGTCAACAAGGATCTGTGCGGCAGGAAACATAGCAGCTAAATTTCTGTAACAGTCAACGTAAAACATAGTAGTCAGTTCATGATAGCGTTAAAGAACAAATTTTGAGACTCAAGAAGATAGCTACTCACGAAAATAAAGGTAAGACAAGATTCGTTATAAATTGTACTTGGAGATCAGGAATGGATGCTCTCTCTCTGTCCATCATTTCAATGGGAGCAGTACCCATACTTTTTTCCAAATCACCTTGAGAGAAGAACTCGTCGTATATTTGTTCCTATGGGAAAATAAAAGAGCCTTGTTGTAGTTACTGAAATAAGAAAACACACTTTTGACTAATCTATTATGAGTTATGTAAATGAGATTCATACGGCAGTTTTTTTTGTGATTCTCCAATTTTTCGTCTGATCACTAAGATCGCAACAAGTCATCAACATTGCATATAGAAGCTTCTGGTGCTTCGAGTCGTTTTTATCGTAACCGTGATCGATCATCTCGCGTTGATTTTCCGCAGCACGAAAATGTGACGCCAAATCCGTGGATAATATATTATTCCTCAATATATCCAAAGCTTCGCTATACTCCTCGCTAGTGAGACCCTCGAAAATGTTGCAGCCATCTGTGTTCAGGATACACATTGATTGTGCCAGATGGTGCCTCTGCGAAATAGAGATCAGTAAAACTTTCGCTGTCATGTCACATGTTAAGATATGCATAGTTATGAATATAAAGCTGTTATTGAAATTCACCTCCATTACAGAACCTTCCGAGCTGTAGAGACTGGCGAGAACGGTGCCGCATTTTGTTTGAAAGGAATTATTTGTTCCCCTGTGATCGATATCGTGACAGAGACAGGAAACGAGGAAAACGAGAGCGTGCAATTGCGTCATGTAGCCGTCGTTGACAAGATTAAAGTTCTTAATCATGAGGTATCCAAAGTGCGCCACGGAGAACGCGTGAATCCAATTGTGATACGGAGCGTCCCTGTAACCTTTCTTGACGAAGAGGATAAATCTGAAGGAAAGGACCATTAAAAAGTCATTAGACGTGATATGAAAATAATCAATTTTCAATTTCTAATTTATCACCCAAACAGTTGTTACCTAGCTAAAGTCGGTCTTTTGATTTGATAATATCTAATAAATCCTAATTCGTCGAACATCTTAAGTATATAACAAGGCATATGTCGGTAAGGTACATTCCGTGGACTGAAGTGAAACTGATCAAAGTCCTTAATAGTGTGATCGTCTCTACAGTTTAATAAAGTCTGAACAGCTTCCGCCTCCACCTAAAATAATCAGTGACAAATAAATCCAAACGATATTTTAATAAGACCTTTCAGATAGTTGGAAGATACTTGATGCGATTCATTCTCATCAGGCTCAAAACAATACTGCGATAACGTGACGTATCGTGACGTATTATATGATATTACCTGCTGTGCTCATCGACAGGTCAGTATTGCAAAATGAAATGAGCATTTCAGTGTTACACAGCAATGTGCGTTATAGCAAATAATCAGTATTTACCTTCATGTGGTACATCATGAGTTCATTGCTAAGTTTATTTCTAGCTTGCGCGTCTTGTATCTTCTTGTAGACGATGCTGTGCATTATGGAAATGCCGCAATAGATGCTAAAAGCAGTCGCCACTTCCTCGTCGCATACGTCAAAGTACAATCCGTTCATTTTATTACAGAGTTGAGCAACACCTTAACGATAGCACAAGCAAAAATTCGTAATGCAATTCACTTCTATTAATGATAAAGTACAAGAATTCTCAGGCAACAAAATTAATACCAACCAATTACTCCGTTCTCGTCGCGAATTGGAAAACAAAGGATGTTCTTCGTTTTGAAACCAGTCACTTCGTCTATACCACGATAAAAAAGTGGATGGTCGTACGCGTTACGGATGTTAAGTAATTTTCCGGAAGCTGCGACATGTCCTGCGATACCTTGTCCACGTGCAATTCTCATTTCCTTCACAGACTGTAAATAAAAATATACACGAGTCCTGTTGGGCGATTCAACAAAGAAGCAATTTATTATAAAAAATGGTGATTCAAAACTTGACTCACGTCTCTAGTGGATACTCCATCGAAAACCTTGGCTACCAAGTCCTGTTGTTCCGGATCCAGTAAGAATAAAGAACAACGCTCGGCGTGCGTTAAGTTTCGAGCTTCTGTCATAATTTCACGCAAGAGATCGGATAGGTCTCCTGGATTAAAGAGTGCCAATAAATACGATGCGTGACACTTAAAATAACGATAAATAGAAAGCTTTATAAAAATATATACCCAAATGAGTGAAAAGCTTTCGCGAAACAGCAAGTAGATCTTGGCATTGAAGCTTTAACCGTGTTTCCTCTTGACATCGTAAAGTGCTTAATAAAAGACCAAGGCAGTACCTGTAACATTAATCCCACCCAGTATGTAGTTGCACAAACATTTCAATGACAGTCTCGCCCGTCTTCCGATGGATATCAAATTTATGTCTGACAAATCAACGAATCAACTAGTATAAATGAGCTAACGTACATTGAACTTCTACAATCTCCCGCCAAGGCGCTCGGCTCGAGTAGAAATTTCAAATGTATGCCAAATTATGAAAAATCAACGAACAGAAATTTCTCAATAACAATCAAACTGAATATTTGAAATCAACAATAGGTTAACAAGGTGAAAACTATATTATGCAACATTAGGCTCGACGTTCACTGATCTAATCTCCCATTTATGAAATGGCTGGTTATCATAACAAACAGCAACGACTCGACTACATATTGAAGTACATAAAAGCGACGCGCCCTGGCGCTCGAAGCAAACATTAAAAAGTGACAAATAGGAGAGGGGCAAGGACGGAGCGTAGCTTTCCTCCCGACCAAGATCGTCGGACTTAATTTGCATAGTCGCCGAATCACTTATCGTAAATTCATGAAGTGCATATCAATATACTGCGCATCATAAAACGCACCATAAAACATCTTCCAAGCCGTCTCTCCTCCTACGTCAAAGGCAATGGCAATTTTACCTGAAGCACTTTTGGACGATCTCCGTACATATAAATTCGGCATTTTCCTCTTCGGCATAGTCGACCAAGCAAACAACTAGAGCGACGTGTTCTTTAATGGGATGTTGAACCGGAATGCTCAAAAATAAATCCGGCATTGGATTTATTACTGAGTGAAGATGAGCCAGTAGTTCTGGATCAAAATCTATGGCGTTTGCAGTCAGTGATTTGCGCTGCTTGACTGCACGATGTAACACGTGATTCAGTACCTGTAATATTTAATGGATCGACTCTTCGTACTTGTCTCCAAATACCAAAAAAGCTTCTCATACATTGACAACTTCCGGCGGGTAAAGCAACCACAGCCATTACTCAGCTCAGTAATTAAAGAGGAAGTAAGAAGAAAGTCCTTCTACGTCTCGCTGTGAGTCATACACGCGACAATGATCACTAAGCCATTGTTATGAAAAAGATACGATTAAAAATGGAAGAGAAGAATAATACCGTAAGAGATTTTTTGCAAGGCCGTAAGTAAAGTTCGTGTGTAAAGTTCGATTTTCAGTGCGTAAAGTATACTTTTGCCATACTGTGTGTAACGTGAAAAGTACACTTTACCCACTGAAAATCGAACTTTACTCAGGGCCGTCCAAAAAATAGCGTATGCAACTCGTGCCTAACTTTTTTTCACTCGCGTGATAGCGAAAAGAATCGGCACCGACTCCGGCGGCGACTCGTTTGCGACGATCACGGCTCGTGAAAACAAGTTCACTTTATGCGCTAGTTGCATAATACTATTAATGAGTAAGAAATGTTACAGAAGAGAAAAGATAAAAATGGTACTTAGAAACATCGAGGACATTGAGGACACGTTGGCGGTGATCGAGCCGATGAAAAATATCAAATTTTATACGTGTCATTTTTCTTTCTAATTTTCTGCAATATCACTGAGACGCAGATCGTTGTCGAAATTTGAATGGAGTCGAGTCACTGTGTGATGCTATTGTAGGCATTTGTTATTGAGAACGATACTCGACGGATTACACAGTGTAGCAGTTAAAACTGTAAACCGAGTTCTTCTATATAGTCAATGGATCGCGATTAGATAATACTGCTGGATCGACCCTTTTTATTTCTTAGGCGTGACCTAAAATTTGAAACAGTAATTTTTTAATCTGGTATTTTTTTTTATTGAATTTTCTTGTCAAAGCTGTACATAATAATCGTATCTGCGATACTACGAATTTGGCTTAACGTGTTCTGGTAATGATTTGATATGATTTCATTGTTGGATGACGTGTTTGTGTGTACATGTATATATCTATATATGCTATATAGCAAATCTAATTTCACAATGATTATTAAATCAAGTGTGATAAGTGGTGGTCTTATCACTAATAACATTACTTGACCGGAATTTTATATCAGGTAAAAAAAATACATTGATTGACACTGAAGAAATGCAGAATTAAATAACAGGGAAGTCGGTACAGTCTGCCAAGCGTTTGATTTCAATTACAACTGATTAGAGATTAACGATCAAAGCTCCGCTAATAAAATGAGTGACAGTCGTTTGCGAGATTAATTCATGTTGTTAGAATTTATAAAAAATTTCAACAGTCGAAAAAAAAAAGTTAAAATCAAACACGACATTCTGTCTTTGTAAAGATCAAAGCTCGCTCGTACATTACGCTAAATTGCACAAAAAATCGTTCTGGACTGCACAAACAATAACGGAGGTTTTGAAGTTACGAACAAAAAAAAGCATTAGAATAAAAAGTAACAGAGTAGCCATTTGCAATCATCGAAAACGTGTCATTATAGACACGCAAACGTGAAAACAAAACATTTAGAGACCTCTACTTCGATTCTTTGAAATATAATAGAATCCTATTTGAAATATAATAGACTTTATACTGAAAATATCGAACCTACTTTAGCATAGAATGTAACAAGTATTTCTACTAAAACAAACTCCGAACCTGAATACGATATCAGTTCCAGATGCTTATACGGCTTCTGTAATGCAGATTTGCAGGTGTGGAGCCTGCAGATTACGTGTCGCCAAGGAGCTTACGATTAGCAAAAAGAAATACAGAAAACACGACACTTCCGCATTCATCTCACCGACTCTCACGTTCAATTTTCAAATTGGCATAAAAATGTCTAAATATTTATTAAACGCCAAAATATCATACCCCACGCGGGACATCAAGGTCGCCAAAAAATTCCTTCCAGAATCATTCATCTCGGACGTAAATATTACCTCACGTAGGAGTCCGCCAGACTCTTCCGTCGCAGTAGCCATTCAGACCGCGTCTCCTCGAAGAAAAGGACATTTCAATTCGAAAGCTACAATTCCATACGCAAACATCAACAATGTGGACCTCGACGATAAAATCCAGCTACGCGTCGTGTCAAGCAGTCCAACGTTAGATGTCGTTAGGTCGAATACTACTTTCGTGACAAACTTATCTACATTACCGACCATTACGCCGTACCAAGTGGTAAAACCTGAAACTTTGTTACAACTTTTCCAAGTCATACTGCCGCCGCTTTCAAGGAAGGCAGGTTTGGTCTCGTTTAAAATAAAGCAAATGCACGGAAGCGCCAACCGATCGAACTGCTTGAAAATCTAAAAACACGTCTTTCCCGTGTATAACTGGAGCGTGATCGTACGCGTGCCGCAAGCTTACGATTTGTATGCAGAAGACAAGATCGGCTCTTTAGCTAAAAGTTAATCGTCTACTATATGAAGACTGGATACGGGGATACGTATAATTGCACTCGTGATACTTGATTGCAAAAAACATCGAGCCATCCGACCGGAGTGTAGGGGAAAGGTCAAATATCTTTCCCATTGAAAATAATTGTTATCGGCCGAGAAATAAAAACCTAGGAAGCTTATCGGCGTAGTTTAAGGAATTGCAATTTATTTCTATTACGTTATGGTTATCGTCGATCGATTATTAACGCAGACACGTATCGCGTATAGGAAAATATTCTTCGTCTTCTTCGCCATCTTCGTTCTTATCTTACATCATGATTTAACACGTGGAACCCATAATACGAGACGATATCGTTTTATCGATAGATATTAGCAACAGTTTACGACCGGGTTACAAAATATTGATTGATGATACTACTACCAGGTATAATAATCTACGTGCATAGGCAAGAAACAATTACGTAATAATCTTTCAGTATAGGTGGTACACCAACGTTTCTATGGGCGTATAACGATATTTGCGTAATCGCAGTATCGTTCAAGGCTGGCGAGATAGGCGCATCCGAGTCTGACCAAAATAAGGACCTAATTGTTATTAGTCTTTTATATTTCGAAATATATTGCAGCGATTGACAGATTTAAAAAAAAATGCATTAAATCCACTGGCTAGCTGTACTGTATGCATTTTATTGACTTGCACTATATGATAATGAGTCACCGAAGCTCGTATACGATCAGGCAATCCACGCGTCCTAGCGCAAAGAACAACAATCTCTTGATCGTATCAATTCAGAAGAGTTTCCGTTCAATTATGCAAATACATATTACACTACGACGATACAGATACCGAATAGATTCCGCTGGATGTACAATGCGACGAAATGATAACATTTATTCGTCAGATTCTTATACGAATATTGACGTAACCGTCATTGAGACAAAGTAAGTTCGCTTGGGTAAAGATATATATATATTTCAAGCTCAAAAATTGTCATCACGAAAAATGTGCATTATGTGTATTATATGTGTATTGAACGACGGAGGCCGAACGTCAGGTGAACCGTGCGATACCTATTTCAGTGTTATAATTAATTACATTGATATCAGGTATTTGATACAAAAGCCCATTATAATGATATTGGTTGCATGACTAAAAGTCGTAGCAGGATGCCAACATTTAATGCCGGTATCGTCCTCGTAATTTCCAATGCCGTTTAATTGGCTAAATGGTAGCCCCGGGTCGCCTGTTTAATTGCAATTAGTTAATTATACTAATTTGGAGTATCTATCCCGTTTGGGTTACATAGGGTTATCTAATCAAGGGAGAGAACAGTTGTAGATAAAATCAATAAGTTCGGCGTTACTTTGATGTGTTACATAAAACGGATCTTTTTTATTTCATTTTTATGAACAATATATATATATATATACATGCAGAGCCATATATGTATATGTGATTCATGGGAATAGTAGTTCCACACATGGAATCTGACCTGTTCTCTGTACACAGGATCGAACTTTCCCACTTGACAATTAATCTCAGCTTTTACCGTATAGTCCTCAGACAAACTGCACTTATCTTAATCCACGTGCGGGACAGCTTCAATCTGTCATGCTATGACGTCACACTACACATGCTGTATTACGTTTTACTACTATCTACGGCAAGCTGCGGCCGTGTAGTCGTTTATCAGACGATCAGTTGTCGCGATAAGATTCGGTGTGAAATTTTGAAATTTTTCAAAACAATACGAACGAGTCCTCAGTATGTGCCTCTGGTAGTGTTGATTTCAAGGTTTTTGTGATAATTGAGAAAACGAAGAGATACGAAGCGCACCTTATGCGTTACTGAATGTTTATTTGAATTTCGTGGGGTTTGAGAAACATTGCGCAAAAGATACAGTTCTTGGAACGATTTACGCTATTATATCATCCAAGAGTATAAAAATTCGGTGGGAAGTCACGGGGCAACTGGTTCCCTTTATTTGATTGTATTTACGTCAAAGATATTATACTAGTGAGAATAAAAGTGAGGTAGCTATTTTGAGAAAGCGGCTCCTTTTCAATGTATCATAAAATTCACTACCTCCCGCTGATACTGATTTTGCAATAAATTGTTACGTCAGAACAACGAATTTCCATGCCCTCGATTTATTTTAAGCTTCAAAGTTAACTTTAAGTCGGTTATACGTCATTGAATTATCAGGGACTAGCGTACTACGTGACGCAAGCACTTGACATTATAAATCATGGTAAATGTTCAACTACAAATGTTGACCGATGAGGTTTGAAAGTGTTGAGAGTTTTATGAGAGGAAAGGACGGGGACAACTAACGAGGCAATGTTTATCTTGTTTCTGTTATCTGATATACATGCCAAACAAACTGTGACACTATGTGGTCCACCCTGGATTAATCTACGTTTTGTAGCCCTAACCAGTAGTAAAGGTAGACCTAATTTTTTTTTGACAAATTGATATTCAGAGTGACAAAGCTTTCTGATGCTCTAATAAATGAACTTATGGACTCCTGCCCATAGAGATTGCATGAGAGCATTTAGCAATGTTTTGTGAAAGGTGTAACAGAATGAACTTGAAATACATACATAGGTAATTTATTATGATCATAGTCCCTGAAGTGAAAAGTAAGCAGCACCATTGCCTTATGTGGCAAATTGTCAGTAAAAGCCAAGGAATTTGAGGAAGTGTTGCAAACACAGGGTGACAGAAAAACAAACAAATAAATCCAGAATACCTATGATATTGTATATTACATTGGATTGGCTTACTGGGAACCTTAGCTCACGCTCAAGAATCTTCTCTCCAACAACATGGATTACCATCTCTTCAGACTCTATTAAAATTGGAGCCAGGAACGATACCTTCGCTCCAGTTGCCCGCTGGAACTGTAAATAGAAGACAAATGTAAATAAATCACGTTTACTCAATTGATTACATAAAATTGTAATTATTTAAATCATTTGGCGACTACTGATACTTGACACCTAATTGTAAAATCGTCGCTATTGGGACTATGTACAATTTCTCGTAACAGTATTAATATATTCGCATAGCCAATATTCGAAGTAACATTGGCTCTAATCGAGAATATGATCTTATTCAAACGATAAAATGACACTAGAGATTAATGAGGCTTATGAGAGATTGTTGCAAATATGCGTAGCGCTCGGTCTTCCGAGACGTAATAGATAAAAGCATCAAAGATGTTAACAAAAAAAATTTTAGGCGTAATATACCTATAGAACAAGAACTAAGTGTACATCAATTATTAGCTCAGTTTATAAATAATTTTTTATAGCATTTCAATCGTCGCATAGATTTGACATGCTATATGATGCGATCATTGGAGCTATCTGGCGATATAAACAATAAAACAATGGAGATTATATAAGTTATAATAAAGGACGTAGTTAGTTGAATTAAAGGACTCACATATTTATTGAGCTTTTGCTGCACATCGTTGCAGGGAAGATCTGAAAGGTCCTGAAGGAGCGAAAGAATGTTCACTGGGTCGGTAGCTTCCAAGTGTAACGAAGTCATTTCCTTCGATGCGCCCGACCTACCGCAATACTTGCTCAGACACAAAACATCACAAAAAATAATGCTTAGCAGGCGTTTAAACATCAAAGAAATTGATCGCGAGGATAGCTAACGCGGTGAGACCGTCGATTATCTGCATCTCATGTAGATACTCCTGTGAGACAGCTCACTTTGTGGGAGCGTTTAAAAGAACTGAGAAGAGCGAGGAGCAAAAAAGACAACCTCTCTCCACGAACTCAGCAAGACTACTGAAAAAGAAAACAAACTGCTGACCGGCGTAGAGTAGCCTGAAGTTGCCGCCTGTGGATGGAATGTATGTGTAGAGAAGGTGGGAGTAGAATTATCAGGACCGTATTGTTGATCGTCAGGGACCCCTATACATTAAATTTTTTGATATTTTTTGACAGCGGAAATTAAGCCAAACAAAGCACGTTATCACAAGGTAATCCTCATTGTATTGTTATCAATGTTTAGTTGTCCTTTTATGATCGATTAATTGTATCGTCACGGCTGAAAAAAGATAGAAACGATAATATTACTACGGCGTGCACTGTGCTATTCAAAGACTGAACGTGTATTGGCTGATAGCCTGTGACAATAGCAACTATCATTGGTAGGTGCGCTGTGGTTACTTCGTCGCTTGTGAAGCGGTCGCATGCGAATCGCTTTTTCGTCGATTATTAAAAGGACGGCTTGAGCGACCATTTTGTATTATCAAGATCGATATCAAGGAGGGAGTTGACGCCGCGTTGAACAATTGGTATTTTACAAGACTGCGACGAATTTCTGGAGATTGTTTTAAGTGCGGTAAATCCGCTGCCAAAATGGCAATGAATAAGGTATGTTGTTTGTCATATTTTCAGAGAATATATTGCGCTAAAATTTTATTCATTTGGAAGTAAATGTATTGCAAGTCAGCATGGAAGATATGAAGCAAGAATTATTGGAACTTAATATTCTTTGTGCTAGAATAATGTTTATCACGCTTGCATTATGAAGATCTTTGTTTTGGTTATATTTAGCAATTATAAATCTTTTTTACAGATGTCAAGGTATCCATCAGACTGCAAGGTCTATGTTGGTGACTTGGGCAGCAGTGCAACGAAGCAGGAATTAGAAGATGCCTTCTCTTACTACGGACCTCTAAGAAATGTTTGGGTAGCCAGAAATCCTCCTGGATTTGCTTTTGTGGAATTTGAGGATCCAAGAGATGCCGAGGATGCAGTCAGGGGTCTCGATGGACGAACTATTTGTGGTAGAAGAGCAAGGGTTGAACCGTCTAATGGAAAAAGATTAAGAGCCAGGGGTCCTACTAGACGTGGTGCCACTGGAAGGCCATTTCATCCTGAAGATCGCTGTTACGAGTGTGGAGAGCGAGGACATTATGCAAGAGATTGTCCACGCCATAGAAGTTCTCGCAGAAGAAGGTGCGTATTGTATTAAAGATCTAATCAATTTCTCATTTTGTTTTAAGAATATCACTATAGGACAAGCAAACAAAAAAATGATAGTAATGATAGCAAACATTTTGCTAATAACAGGCCTAGATAATCTCTTGTGAAAGATTTATCATAGTAATTAATTTTTGTTTGCTTGCATTAACGTCCTATAATTAAATTAATATTAGATCCCATAAAGTGTTCCTTCTGATAACACATTTTAAACAATGTCTCATCAATATTATCTATTATGTACAGTCCAATTACTGTAATGTGCTAAGCTTTATTTATCAACAATACCTATAGACCTATATCTACTTCATTATTGTATTAATACGACCAAGTGCAATTGTATCTATCACTGCCTCATGGTAAGTTATAGGGAATCACTAATATCTAAAGGTGTCAGAAAGTCCGTAATCTACTTAGATTATCTGAATCACGCCAGAATGATATCTAGGAAGCTAAGAAAACAAAAATATATTGGATGAATTAATGGAGGACGATGCCGATGTAATCCTGCCCGTTATTTATAGGAGATGCGGCTGAACAGGCATACGCATGAGAAATGTGTTGCTACTGAGATTCTCGCGAGATTCGCCTTGGGTTCACTTTGTGACACACACACTGCGTAGTTACAGCGTAGAGCACCCACCTACTTTGGGTTTCCTTCTGCACTCTACAAGCGAGAGAGACAAAAGTGGTCGACGGAGTGGCTAGTCCTGCGCACTTCGGTACTTCCATTGACCACTGACATCACCCTAGACAGAGAGTTCGCGCACTTCGCCACTTCTGCTAGCTCCAGACAACTCCGTTCAGCTCACTGTTCGTGCCTAGTCGGCGTAGTACCTAGCGGTCACCGGGATACCGACTTTGACCGTCCTGTCTAGCCACTCTTCGTGCGTCCATCTGACCCTCGCGCAATTTCATCTGCATAAGTGCTCGTCCGATCTCCCCTTCCTGGCATTGCCATCGCGTGTACCTCCACTGTCTACTATAGGCAGCGACGAACGATGGTACATAAACAGAACAATCATCAAATATATCGAAGAGAGTGCTTCGTGTGTAAGCATTGGGCTCCAGCGACTCCAACGTCTAACCGATTACTGATATATCGAATAATGATTCCTCATTTTACGATTCACTGTGCTCGCTCTGCGCTCGCTCACTCACTACTCTGCTTCTTTTGAATATCTACAATCAAGCCTGATGTAATCAGCGGTCAGTAATATCATCGTCTAAATGACTAAAGACAATGAACCAAAGACTATATATCTTACTCAAATTTGTTGTAGCAAAGTCATTTGTTTGATTGAAAGTCTTTGATCAAGTCTATGATTCAAATTATTGTTAAAGTCTAGGTTGTGATCATGCATGTACCTTGATGAATATCTTTAAAATTATGTGAAATATATGTATATTTAATCTAGATTTACAAATGAATTAACGTGCCAGTAGCATTAGTCAATTTGTGGGTTCCGCAATGTTGACTAATGTGTATCAGTATATCTACAAAACATCGGTTACAGTTTATAAATATTAAAATCAATTTCTTTATACATGAGCGGAGCAAAGTGCGTCTGCGCATGGAGCATGTTTTTGAGCCAGTATAACAATGTAACACAGAAATCTCTCGTAATATATACTTATCTAGGCATTAATTGTTTGATCATCATTTTAATGACAAATTCATTGTAGGTCTTCCTCTAGGTCACGCTCACGATCGCGATCACGCTCTCGCTCCCGATCCCGTTCCCGTTCCAGGAGCAAGCATACAAGATCTCGCTCAGCATCCCGCAGCCGATCTCGTAGCAGAGCTGGCCGAGATCGAGAACGCGATACATCTCGCAGCAAAGGAAGATCAGCATCAAGAGATCGAAGTCCACGCAGATCCAAGTCTAGATCTGTCTCTAGATCTCGCAGCAGGTAAAAAACGGTAAATGTCACGCGCTTTATTAATGTTTTGAGAATTATTCCCTGTTAGAGGATTTAAAAGTTTCATCAATTTCTTCATATTTTTCACTGTTCGATGTATTTCTGCAATTTTATTTTAATCAGCAACCAAGTATCTATACTCACTAAATTATAGATAATACTTATTTATTATGCTCGTTTTAGAAGTACTCCGAATGGGAAAGTTAATGGGGATACTCGCGACGACTGATATCCTAAGATTACAACCAACAAACGCAGCGATACCAATCATAGACGACAAATAGGCTTTGAGACGAATGTTCCGAAAGGATTACCATGTTTATGTTTCAAATTTAATATTTTTTCTTGCATTCTCATATGTAAGACAATTTCAAGGGCGTGCCACTTTAAAGTACTTCTCACAATTTTAACGCTACTCGAAGGCTTTTGATTTTTATCGAGGCGTAAAAGTGTTTCATAATAATACGTGTTGACATTCATAACCGTTCAATAAAGTACTTTTGACAAGAACATTCTTTATCGTCCATTAATGCGTTATTATTATCATCGCCATATCGCTCCTCAAACATCCCAGTACCAAGATGTGTGAAAAAAAGTTCCCACGGTACTCCGAGTAGAAAATAAAAGTCACAATTTTTCCCTTCATTCATCTTTTCAAATCGAATGTCCATTAGGATTATAAAATGAAACGCATCCTATTTATCATGCCCTTGGCCCAAAAGTCACTAAGAAGTAGTTTGGGTCATCGGCCAGGATTTTAGATGAACAAAAAAGGGCTAATGCAACCCGAGGGAAGAAACTCACGCACATGTGCACATGTGGCTTAGAAAAAGTTTTCTGTGCACGTTTAATACTGCAGTCTCAAACAGAACCGAAGCGTAACTTCTTAGGGTCGGCCTCTTCAAGAATGATAAATTTTAAACGCATTACCATCCGGCTGTCGAAAATCTCTAAAGAACTCTTTGTAAAGTTGCTGTACGCGAAATAGTCCTCTACCTGAATCCTCAAAAGTGAAAACTTTCGTTATTCCTGATATTCTTAAGAAAAGCAACAATGGAATTTGACGTAAAATCAATTTTTGACATAAGGCTGCTGTTCAGTTAAATTATGCGTGCCTACACGTACACAGATCGGTGGCTTCAGAACGTAGTAAACCTTCACAACCATTTTTCTTCTGCGTTTTCAATTAATTGATTTATTCATTGATTCATACACTTGCCTTATACGACACGACAGAGTGCTGCGTTCAAGTGTATCAAAATTTGTATGACTTATGGGGTCATCATACCATATACATATAGACACGTATGTAGCTCCAACTGAACAGCAGCCTTACCGGGGAAACAAATTGAATATTTTCTCATCTATCACAATATCGCCTTATATACACTCATCGATAATGATATTCTCATACTGACGATTATTCTTTTCGCTGTCTTACCACTAATAAAGTGTAATATTATCTTGAGAATAATGGAAGTAAACAAGTAAGTAGCGATAAGAAGATTAGGTATGCCGATTACCTTTAATTTAACGAGTATCGGTATACCAACGACCGATGTTTAAAAAAATGCTACTATAACGTTCATTTATAAAATACGAAGGCAAGGCTGTTATTGCGATAAGGTATCCTGTATTAGAATCCTTGTACCAATTATTAAGTTGAAATGTCAAAAATAATTTAGCCGCAAGGATATATCAAATATTGCACCACAGGCTTTTCTAATTATGGATACAAATTAAAGGCACTAGTAATAACTTATGGATTAAAAATAACTATAGAATAATCGTACATTTATTAGCATATTTTTAATGGCTGCTACGAGACCGATAAATCAAAGAAGCATCACATATGGTAAGAACCTATACGTGATGTGACTTTGAGTATGAGATTTTAAAGTGCGTGTCACGCACCGTGTACAAATTTCAAGTTGATCTTTGCTGACGTATACAAAATGATAGTATGTAGTCACTTAACGTGCGATCACTAGAATAAGGTCGTATCTCCTCCATGTTTGTTTTGAGAGTGCATTCTTGCCAAAATAATCTGGGTCGCTTGAGCTACCAGATAGACCAATATCTATCAATGTTAATTATTCACTTAATAAACGTTTCTTGACTCTATAAATTCGTAATGTTATTCGAAAGCTGGTTGTATGTTATCACAATAAATATAAGGTAGCTCTCATATTTGTTTTTCGAATAACTCGCAGTAGCACGAGGTGTCGTAGCCTCCGGCTATGGTAGCGACTACGTACAAGAAATTCAATCGAATCACAAATAAGAAGCAACTGTCGTGCTTAATTGAAAGATAATAGACTCACCTCTGAGAACTAATAAATTTAAGTTTTAACGAGTGTCTCGCTAATACGAGATGATTTGACAATTAAAATCCAAAGAGAGGAACCAGGGATGAAGATTAGCCTAGAGGCAAAGGAGTCGTACCTCGTCCATTGGAGATGTACCGGGTACTTTTAAGGAAAATATATATTCTTACCAGAAATAATTATTTCACTTTATTTAGTAAGTTTAAAAAATGTTTTTAATATATTTCATAATTATATATATATATTGATACAAGTGTAGAAAGACGTTTGCTCAGTGGTCCAATTACAAAGTTTCTGATTCGATGATTGATAAACAACAATTATAAGGAGTAGGGTTGCGTCAGTCTGTCTTCTGACGGAGAATCGAGAGAGACAAGTTGAAGAATGCTAACATTCCTGACTCTCTACGCCTATGCGCGGTGGATTCTAAGGAGGTAGGAATCGGGTAGTGGGGCTACCGAGTTGGGGTTCACGGGCCCGGGATGCTAGGGGCGAAGAGAGACAGAGAGAAACTGCAGAGTGCATCGCGTGGATGCATTTTAGTTTTTAGTCGCGTCGCGCCTACTATGCGTGGTGAGTGTCTTCAGGGTTACCAGAGAGTGTTTGTCGACCTTATAGAAAGAAAGAGAGTTAGACGTGCGTTTTACACGAAAAAGTCATTTGGTAGTCGTCGTACAGGTGTCCCGCAATGTGCGTGACTGTTTGATCGGTATCGAAATACCAAAACAGATATAGATAGAGGTACCCATTGGAGAACATTTATTTTTCTCAGTACGTTCAGGAGCGTTACGAGAGTTCAGTGCGCGAACCAGTTCAGTGGCAGAGATCGTTAAAGAAAAGGCGTCGCGTACTTGGTCAATTAAAACCGATCGTCGTCGATTAAAGGGGCCAATTAACGTAAATCGTCATGACGGCTGCTCATACGGACGAACCGGCTACGATCGAGAACGAGGAAGTCGTGAAAAAGACGATTATCGCTACGATGTTGACTCCTGGTGGTGATTTGATTATCCGAAAAAATGAAAATGTCTGTCCGGAGGAGTCTGCCAACTTGTCCGTCGACGAGGAAAGAATTTCATCGCGATATTTGGCGAGTCTTCAAGAGACCGCTTGCAGCGAGGAGACCAAGGAATTTGCCGAGTTCTGCGAGAAGTTCGAGGCCTCCCTGTGCGATGAGACTGGTTGTGAATCGCGTGGAGAGATGGAAAATAAATGCGAGGCCGCTAATAGCGACCTGGGCACAGCTGAACATGTGGCTATGGCGAGTCTTAGAAAGATTTCTAGATCCTCTTTG
Source organism: Calameuta idolon (assembly GCA_030142285.1). Taxonomy (NCBI): domain Eukaryota; kingdom Metazoa; phylum Arthropoda; class Insecta; order Hymenoptera; family Cephidae; genus Calameuta; species Calameuta idolon. The sequence continues at coordinate 3,732,507 of JARQSV010000350.1, read as the reverse complement.
GATGATTTAGGAAATACGGGTGTTTCTGAGAGCCTGAGGATTTCCGTTGGAACGGTTAATGAGATACTCCCTGGAGATGATTCCATGCCGGTTTTAGAGACTTCGGATTCCATTGAAGCGGCTTCGTGCGACGAGGCATCTTTTCGGAGTGCAAGAGATCTCTCTGGGGATACTCGTGAGATAGTACAGGGGATAGTTAATAGTCCCAAAGATAGGAAGATTCAACAAGAATCTTATCAGGAGTGCTGTGACTTAAATAACTGTTCAGAAATTGACTTGGATACCGATGACGATGAAAAGACGAGAGCCGACACCAAATGCATTTTTGCGTCAAATGTCACCCTTAAGGAACAAATTGAAGAAATCGAGAAATCGGTAATGCGAAATACTGAGAATGATAATAGAACAGGTTCAGGAGTAACTAAACAACAGGTTTTCGAAGCAGTAAATAGTACCTCGAGGAACATGTCTTATGTGGTCACTCGTATACCGATAAAGGATAAGTTGGAAGAAATCTACGACCCGGAGGAAGATCTTAGTTTTCACGAGGCTGTTCGCACGGGAGACGTTAAGAGCGTCGCGATGCTCGTAACGCGTGGCGTCGTCAAAAATCTCGACGAACCGGATTGGAACGTGTCCGGAGATCCACCGTTACTAGTGGCTGCTACAAATCACTGTCTACCTGTACTCAGGTAAAAGACCTTTTCAGTACCTCTTAAGCTTATCTGAATGGGCCGATGCTTTTGAAGTTTAAAACGTGTCCGTCGTTTCCCTTGGTTCGTGTTTTAAATAAGCTGACCGCAAGTCGTTTCTTGCACAATTACCATCCGGAAACGCCGTGTTTGATTATGATAACAAAATTCCAGAAGTCTCATCCTTCGCAAGACCGCAGATCATTGTCTTGGACTTAAATAGAACCACGTCACGAATCATGGAAACTATGATTCATATGTATAATAAGTCCTGTAAAAATTCACCAATTCATTCAATTGAACAATTTTTTTATTTTTAAAAGCATCACTTTGCTTGGCATACCGTCTATCAAGTCATATCTACCAATTTTTTCATGATCAAATAAAAGACCACGTTGAATCTCAGAATGATGACCATGAAAATGAAAACCTATCGTCGATAAGTAATATATGATTTTTTATTGATAAATCTCCAGCACGTTGCTCTCAAGTGGTTGCGATCCAGCAGCACGATCCCCACGAGGTGAAACAGCTCTTCACCGTGCGATATTGAATGGCGGACTGGCGAACGTTTTAAAATTCGTAGAAGAACTATTAAACCATGGCTGTCCACCTGGAGTTAAGGAGGCCGGCGGTGGACTGACAGCCTTGCATGTTTTCACACGTCAACTGGCATACGCACAGGGTTCCAGAAGTCTCCATCACAATTTCCAAGAAGCAGTAAAGACTCTGGATCTGTTGGCAAAAGCAGGGCCAGTAAACGCAAGGGATCATCAAGGACGTAGCGCTTTACATATCCTCGCATCATCATCAGTATTTGGTATGTTAACATGTGGATACAATATCGCTTACCTGGTTTCGCTGCATTGAGAATGTAATGTATCGCGGCGACAACCATAGAGTATCACGTTCTTATCGCTTATCAAGTTTCCAGACACTCATGCCACGTATTTCGATACGCCAAATCCCTTGTCACTGTCTAAGACAAATATGTCTGCCATTGCATTCTTTACAACCCCAATTATTTCCTGAAAGATACTTCGTTATTATAATCAACAATCATTTTACAGATAGCAATCACAGAACGGAAATAGAAGCATTGATTAAAACGTTACTAGAGGCTGGAGCAGATCCTGCTTTGAAAAATGACAGAGGCGAGACGCCATTGCACGAGTGTCTCGAATGCGGCGCTCTTAATACAGCCCTCTTGTTAATGCCTCATACTCCAGTGGATATTACGTCTCGTTACGGTGAGACGCCATTGCACATAGCAGCCAGGAAGAATCAGCTGGAAATAGTGGCAAGACTCCTGGAACACGGCGAAGATCCCAGCCTACAGGATGCTGGCGGAAATACTCCGTTGCATCTTGCGTCCGCTAGAGGGTTTCATCAAATAGTTTCTTTATTGGTTACGTCCCCTCTTGCGCAATTGGAAAAAGTCAATGACGAAGGCTTGACCTCGCTCCAAGTGGCTGCCGAGAGCGGATTCGTTAACGCTGTCAAACTTTTACTAAAGGCTGGTGCTGATCCCAGCCAAACGGCTCGTTATTGTACGACAACGCTTAATCATCGTCATCCTGATATTTCGGTACTGATCGATCACGAGCTCACAAGACGTCGTCAGCTGGCTGCTTGATAACACCGAAGCATTCTCTTTGTCTCCTTTAAATTTGACAGTTTTACATTTTTTACTCTTACTCGTTTTCATTGTCTTGTTCTCACTGTCACAACACTGTTTCGCTAATATTACGATTTTATAACCTTATTGTGATATTATAAATTAGACTGTCACCCGAGGCGATAAACGGAGAATATTTGTTTTATGGAAATTGCATTTCTTGTTGGTCACCTTTCTTTTTTCTTAAGAAAAATTACTTCTCGTGAAAAATTCGAGACTTTCTTTTGAATAAGAGATATTACTGCTTTCAGAAATTCAACTGGTGACCCGACGTGTGCCTTGTGAATGGGAATAGCGATAATTTTATTAATTGCGTTAAAGTAAAAGCGTATACGGATTAAATGTATGTATAATATACGTTAAAATAAAGAGTTATATCACGCTATACAGACCTGCATTGCTTCAAAATGATTTGTACTCTTTTCAAATGAAAAATACGGTTTTGTATAACATTTTCATATATTTCATATGTATGATTTGAGATGAGGCACAAATCAATGAAATGACATGTGTTTCTTTGGTTCCCTATGTACAGTTATTTATAAAATAATTCTAAGCTACCTTTTATTAAAATATGACCTGACATTAGGTGTACCGTGGGGCTCACTTGTTAACGAGGATGACACAACGATGCCAATGCGCCTACAAAGAACAGAGTAAATTTTGACTATTTTAAAATGCGCGAGCGACATTGCTTGCGAGTTATATTGGAATGCTCGGCTCTCGCTTTCTCTGTCTCTCTCTCTCTCCCTCTTTTTCTATTTATTTATTTAATTATTAATCTCGTTCGTTGAACTCTCATACGGTACTCTCGTCGAACGCGGTTGATGTTCCTTTCGTCATAGAAAAATAAACTGACGTTTGTCTCTGAATATTCTATCATATCCTTAATCTTATTATGAATTATTTCCCACACTGCGTGTGACACCGTTCCTAAACACGATGAACGTTGCTCAACGTATTTAAGAAGAGGCGCTCAATTCAATTGAAGAAGAATATATAATATTATTCGCGGCAAATGATGTTTCACAGCCATCGGGATTTGGTTGCCTTTTACTCGGGTAACGATGCTCGCCTAAGGCGCGCCACTGTGTCATCCTCGTTTGCAAGTCTATGGGGTTATCGTAGTACGTATGTACTTGCCTTTGCAAATTTCTTTTTTTTTTTTTTACTTTGCAAATGGATGTGTACAGATTACTTGCGTTAAGCTGTGTCTCAACTGGTGTAGATTATACTTGAAGAAACGTGTCGATTTTGAAAAAGCAAAAATTCGAGCCGCCATTTTGAACCAATTTTATCGTATCTACGTTATCAAGATTGACGCGAAATTTTAATGATTTCGCGATTCGCCGTCGAGACGGCGGAATTGCCACATTTTTCTCATCTGGACATAATGCTGTCGCAGTTGAGACACAAATTTATATATTCGATGCCTAATAATATACATAGGTCTATGTTAGGTTCTATGCGCTAGTTTTCTTTTTTTTTTCTTTTTCATACATATTATAATGTTTATGTATATCTCAATAAAAAATCAGTTCGATGTACATGCCTATAGCAAATATGGTTGCATTATCATAGCTGCAAAAATGGAGCAATGCTTCTTTATTGTTTGGTACTTGGCTTTTATCAACCTAACGAGGTACCCTTGTCTATTTTATAACCGTTTAATCGCAGCTTTGACACTATCAATTAGGCTAATTTAGAATTTACATTAACAAAAACAAATACTCGCACTCTTTCTTTTGTCCCTTCCTTTTTTCTATCTTCTTTGGCACGATCCAGTATTCACAAAAATGGAACGAGACTTCGCCTAGCTGTATTTTAGATGCTCTTATGAGCTTTCTTATAAAATTTTTGGATTGCACGGGCCGAGCCAACGCGTTCTTATTGTTGTCGTCATCATCATCATAATTAAATTTATGAGCTTAACATGCCTCATCCACCAAACTTGATTCGTCGAATCTCGTGACAATTTGTATAGCTTATGTTACAACAGTACACACTTCTCTCTCTCTCTCTCTCTCTCTCTCTCTCTCTCTCTCTCTCTCTCTCTCTCTCTCTCTCTCTCTCTCTCTCTC
>JARQSV010000350.1:3673061-3727956 GCA_030142285.1 Calameuta idolon | reverse complement strand
CTCTCTCTCTCTCTCTCTCTCTCTCTCTCTCTCTCTCTCTCTCTCTCTCTCTCTCTCTCTCTCTCTCTCTCATCCACCAATAATCTCATTATCATACTTACACGTAATAATAAAAATTAACAATATACAAAAAGTAAATTTCCTAATGAGATGATAATCAACGGGACCAATAAACTCTTTGGCTGGTCAAAATTATGCAAGTCTAAAGTCTATTACGCTTAATCTACATACTTTGTGGCTTTATGTGCTACAGTGTTAAATATATGTTTCCTTTTCAATTAGCATAACACGCGGTTGAAATAATAAATAATTGATCGGCGCTGAGCTACTTTTCCACAGCTGTGCTTAATGCTCCTGCAACAATGTGAAAAGCTATCGAACGGAGATCAGGGCTCTTCATCGAATTCGCACTTTGTCTAATATCGCCACTATCCGAGTAGTCTATCCTCTGCGTTATGAATAATCGACAATGTACATTAATGAAATACGAAGGCCCTTCATAAGGTCATTTGTGTTCCGTTTAATTAAATCTCGCGAGGATCGTGCGAGAAAAACAGAAAACCGAAGAGCTTCCACGTTTAACGACACGAAGACTTCGGCATAAATCGAGAAACTCGATCTCGAGTCTCGTACCATTATTATACAATATACCTACAAGACAACTTGTACGTACAATAAAAAAGATATTACCACGCCTAGAGTCACTTTGGTGACAGGTTAACTACATTCGAAGAAAAAAAAAAGTAATCGGAAGTGACGTGTAAAAAAGATATTAAAAAAGAATTGTACCCTCTATTTGATAAAGGTAGTCTGTCAATAGACACTTTTCTTGAACTACTTCACGACAGGCCATGCATTACAGCAAAATCCTTCAGTCCAATTGCGTCAAAGAAATTTGATATCAAAGCCAACGTTTAGGTATGTGCTTTATCAGCTATTCGCGTACTTTTTTATTCTTGCTGATCAAATCTTAAAAAAAAAAAAGAAGAAAATAAAAGATAAACGAGAGTATACTAGCATCTTTGGCCTATCTTTTTATACGTACACTTAATATTCTTTTGGTATATCTATTATTTATCTACCGTTTTCCAGTGTTATTAATTGTCTGCTACATAGTTATCATGCAAGACTCGAACGCGGTTATGTGAGAATTTATTTACAACGCGGCTCGCAGCCCACGTGCAACCTTAACGATTATAGATTCTAAATAATTTTGTGGGCGTCTCTTTTATCACCCACGCAATTTATCAACTAACCCCAGCAATGCCTTCGCTTTTTAAACGAGGATTTCTCTCTTTCTCCCTTTTTTTCTTCTTTGTAATATGCGTAAATACTAAGAAGCTCAGTAGTAATAAAGTTTTTCTCTTTGCGTTCACGTACGAGTCTTACGATACTTACATTACAATCAATTCATAGGCCTTAACACCTATCACATTTACGTATCATATCACTGAGTCGACGGTCATGACATTTTCTTTTTCGTAAAATTTACTCTCACGTACCCACGATATAAGATCAATAGCAAAAATCGTCATCGTACAATTCATTTGCATATAGAATTTTCAATATAGACGAAGAAAGTATTATAAATGACGCGCTTGGGCGTGTCGTAAAAAATATTTCTTTAAACCGGGAGTAGTCGCGTGGGGTATCTGAGACACCCCAAGTCAATGCTTTTCAAATGGGAAACAAAATCCCGCGACAATTCCCGGATTGAAGAACGAGAAGAGAAAGAGGGAGAAAAATAAAAGTCAAATCCGGGAAAAAACATTATTTTACATTATTGAATCTTGTACTTTAGAACTGATGAGGTTCGTATTTCGTTGTTTAAATTTTGTTGTTCTTTGTTTTCTGATTAATCGCCTGAATGAATATGGAAGTACATTAAGAGTTAATTAAAATAGTTTTTTCCTCTTTTGTCATTTTTTCTACTTTGTTCTTGTTGTCTTTCTCTCCATTGTTCGTTCTCTCACTCCATGATTTACAAGTGATATTTCAGGAATATTTACTTCTCTCACCACGGACGTATAAAAGTTGAAAAATATTTCTTCGTCTCTCTGGGTAGATTATCAGCTCGTAGTTTAATCTAATATTTTTGTCATGGCTGATGTTCCTCTTAGGGCCATACGTCATCCTGATTATACACCTTTAAAGTAACTTCTTAATAAAAGATGCACATACATGACGGATGAATTATACAATGATATTAACAGACATGAGATGATATACATATACGTATGTATATACTTGCTCAAAATTATAAAATCACGTTTAATTAGCTACCTTATTTGTTCTCTGTGCAGCCTTTATAGAAAGTACTAGCAACATAAAGCTGCTCTCATAAAATATAATAATTTGACAAGCATTGTTGCGTTTATTTTATCGATCACTGAATTGCGATCTGAATATCATATTAGTTATGTTTATCGTTACCTTCCTTGCGAGGAAGAAAAGAAAAAGGAAAAACTTCATCGCAGAGTATACGAGTCTTTTAGTGACAAAATCAACTTATTCAAATAAAATTGTGCGAGTTTCGCGACAACGACAAACGTATAGTCAATCCCATGGATAAGGACATGTAAGAAAAAAGAATGGGTCACTCACTTATGGATGAGCTGTGCCTAGACGGTGCAGCCAGGTCGTTGATCGTCGAGTTATGTCTAGTCTTCCTGGATCCTTCACTGTCGTTCACAAGATTAGGATTGACGGAATGAGATAGCGCTGCTGTTTTATTAAAGTCTATTGTGGCGTATCCTTTTAGGGGTCTGTTGGGTGAATCTGGTGGTGATGGAATACTCGTGCTGTTCGCTACACTATCAGCAGTCAGGGTCAAAGACATATCCTTTTTGCCTAGGTCCAAGACTGCATAGTTCACTTCACGTATGGGACCAGCTGGAGGCGTTGATGGTGGCAATGGTGATTTTTCGGCTATTGAGATTCCTGAGAATCGTTTTCTTAGACCTTCTATCTCGCTCGATTCTAAATTCGCATAACAGTGCCTAGAACCTTCGTCCCAGTCTGGTTGAAGCGGTGGTAATGGAGGTGGACGTACTCTTGTTGTCACTAATTCCACATGTTCTTGGCCAGGGCTGATATTCATGTAAGCGTGCTGTGGACCATCTACTTCGGTAGCTTCTTCCCGTAATGGAGTAGTAGAGTCGGAAATACTGTGTGATGGCGAGAGTGGACTGGCGTCACTGCTGATGTCAACGTTTATGTAGGATGCCATTGGTAAAGGTGGTGGTCTGCCATGGCCAATAATAAGATCTTGACTCGATGGCAATGTCATAGGTTCTGAAGACATGAAACCACTACTGGATGTTGTACTGCTCACAGTGCATGATCTGCAATAGGGATTAAAGAAATTAGGTCGATGCCATTTTCTAGAAGTAATGAAATAGAGGTGATCGGTTGAATAAATGTACCTCTGCATAGTTCGTCGAAGGCTTTTGTTATTATTGTGCTCCATATCCATGACGACGGACGACAGAATTTCTTCGTTGACGTATAGTGAGGACGGAGGAGGATGTGGGACGGGTGGTGGCGGCGGTAACATGGGCGGTGGCGATGGTGAGCCCATTGTTCCTTGAGGCGACATGGGACCGCTACTACTTCCCACGCTTCCTAGCCTCCCAATTCCATTTTGTTGGCTGTGACTAAACCTGGGGCCCATGCGACTATTGCTCCTAGCTGGCGTTGGGTCCAAATAATTAGGCTCGGTTGGTATTGTTACTCTTGTTGTTACCGTGGGACCAGGGTGAGAGGCAATTGGCAGTTCTCTGGATATTGTATCGTCTCCACTGCTATTACAAACCTATATGCAAGCAATATATTATTATACAAATTGTAAAAGTGAACAAATATGAAACATTATGCCGTTTCTTACCTGGATATTTGTTTGTACAAGATTGAAGAGTTGTGCAGCTCTGTGACACTTGAAGGCATAAATACCAGGTCCAGTGGAACATCGTCTCCCTGATTCAAAGCTAAAGATTTCAGCATCATAGCCATAGCGACGTAAACACCGCAGTGGCCACTTGACAGCAGCTTTACCCCTTTGATAGAGTACTATATCCAATTCTGTGATTTCTAAGCGACCAGGTGTAATAAGATTGCCCAAGTCATCAACATTCATCACTTGAAAGATGTTTGGGTGAAGATCATTGATGTCTGCCCGACTATTAACACACCCCATCCTTTCTCGTTCTAAGAGGAATGAAATATGACATTACAATACAATAAAATACCATCTATGATAATCTAATAAAAATGTCCAATTAAGTTAAATGTACACAATGGACAAGATTAATTAACACTGTCTGGGAACAGCACTAAAATAAATAGTGTTGACAAACTGCAGCCATGTTCTCAATACAAAATTAAATGATTTCCACAAAACAAAGCATCATAAAATCAATATCAAACAAACTAAAGATATCACTAATTATTTATGTTATAGTAAAGTGTCATGTAGTACAGTAATCATTTCTATGGGCAATTTAGAAATATATACTGGACTGTTAATGATGGGGTGTACGATTAAATATGCGTCACTACAAGCCAAAATCGTCAAATGAATGTGTTAAATGTATATCTGAAGGCATTTAAATACTCACCAAATCCGACATATCCAAAGCATAACGACGGATCCACGAACAGGATTATTTATTGTGTGACAAATGACGTATTTTGCCAAACCGCCATGAAAACTACTGGGAAAGATCTGACCAATGAATACAAAAATTAGAAAGGAGTAAACGGCAAAAGCCAATGTAACAGAGATGGGTAAAGTCAAATTTTCGTAAAGAGCACAAGTAACAATAACAGGTAAAGGTAAAGGAACTATTGGCTCTAGAAAAATGCCAGCTTAGTCAACAGCCAATATCATACTCACATAACCCAGCTACTGCCGCTTATTGTTGCTCATGAAGAGCAGGCTTCAGTGCCCCCAGTTGTGACGTTCGTCGAGATAAGAAAGCGCGGTTTATTTTAAACGAAGCGTTCAGTCTGTACTTTCTATTTAGCGACTGCAAAATCTCGCAGTTGGTTGAACTCATTATTAATTATAAAAATATCCTAAAGGTTTGACGGCGTATTCCAAAAGTAAATTGAATTCAAGAATAATTTTCTCTAGATTTAATTGATATATATTTACAATATTTTCCGAGCATTATGTATCATATAAAAATAGTGTAACAGTGAGATGCCAAGACGGCCGATTTCAATTTATTCTAAAAAAAGACGTTATAATTGAATCGTAGTGTTACAGCTACCGTTTAAGTATAGCATTACAATAAAATTACAAAAGTTAATAATTAAATAAGGATACACACACAAGTCAAGTCGAATTAAATATATAATAGTCGTCGTCATTATTATCATCACACGATTCAAGAATTCGTCCAAGTTTTCTCTTTAATATTTCAAAGTCGCAACAGTCTTTCTCCAGTGATAAATCAAACTGTCAATTACATAGTAGCAATTTCTTTCGCATATCCATTAAAGTGCATATTCGTCCACAAGAAACGCACTTATAAATTCTCAATGCAATACAGAAAAAAACCGTCATCACGGTAGTATAATCGTATTACTGAGGCTTTGCCAAAATTCTCACGGCGAAAATTGGTACGATCGTCCCGGATCGTGCAACCTCTACTACAATGACGATCGCATACATATTTTTAGTCCTTCGAGTATTCGTTTCGACTACGTACATAAAATGGCACTTACAAAATTTAAGAAGTGCATTTCCGCAATGGTTGACTTATTCTACGCGTGAATCGCAGTGATAATCGACCATTGCAAGTACAATAATGATACCTTGGATCGGGACGAAGAGCCTGAAATAGGATACGATTGAGGTACAACGTAGAAAATACACACAAAGAGGTTTTGAACATCTGATTGTGAATCTACAGACGTGAAGAATTCAGTGATCCACTCCTTGTTCCTGGAGAACGGAGCTCAACGAAGAAATTGTCGATTTGTTCACCGCTTCCGGTTCTACGTCTCGATCCGCGATACGGTATTTCGTTAAGGACTCAGAGGAGAAAGGATAAAAGGATACGTATATGCTTATGAAACTCTATTCCCGGGATATAATTTGTCCAGGACGTCTAGGGGCTATCCTGCGTCGCGGCGCCAGTAAACCACTCAGGCCTCTGGTTTCTTCGTGCTTCGTGCTAGCTGTGGTGCTCGTTTCCGGTAATGAGGTTTCCGTGGACTCGCTCTCTTCAGATACTTCATCTGAGGTCTCTTCTTCACTAACTTCTACGACAGGTGCCTCTGTTGTCTTTCTACGTGGTAGTAATGGCGATCTTCTTGGTGCTAGGGATACGGGACTACGTGTTGTTGACTTTGCCTGTACCTGGAGGCGGTTCCTGGAGCGGAGCTTGTTCAGAGGATTTGCAGTTGTGAGACGTGCAGCTGGGCTGGACTCTGCTGGTGCCTGAGATAGATTTAATATCTTATAATTAATTTTGTAACACTGGTAAAATTCATAAAATCTTTCCTAAGTATTATTCCGAAAGTGATGCTGCATAAGATTCGAAATAATCTTACGAGAGAAGAATCACGTTTGATTGTTCTGCAGGTAATTGCTGCTCGCAATGACATTTTGAAAGGCCACCTGGTGAAAGTAACTCTAAGAACTTGGCGTGACATCACTTGTCCTCGGACTTAATGTTACTGGAAATGGTGATGTGGGTTAGGATTTTAAAAGGATAAGGATGCAACGAATTATCTGGCAAAATTGGAAAGTGAATAATCTTGGAGTAAAGTTTTTAACGAGATAATAGACGAGTGAGTTTTCTATTTGACAATGGAACTAGTAATTTTGCCTTGGTTATGAATATTTTACCTCATGAGTCTCTTCTTCGGTACCTTCACCAGTTGGTTCTTCTGCAGACGGTTCTGATACCTCCGGGGCAGCCGTGGTTGTCGTGGCTTGTCCTGGTCTCAGTCTAAGATTTACTCTAGAGCCTGGTCTGATTGGTCTAGGTCCACCACCAGGAAGTCTAGGTCGAATGCTAGGCTTGGTAGTAGTGCTTGCTTCGTGAGCATCAGTCTGATCTGTTTCAGCTTCCTGAGTTTCTTGGCTGGCCGTAGGAGCAGCTGTGGTGGGCCTACCACGTCTGCGATTGATATTCAATTTATTGAAGGAAGGTCGGGATATTCCGGAAGAGGATGATGAGGACGGTGAGGCAGTGGAAGGTGCAGCAGTAGTAGTAACTGAATTCCTCGAGCTGGAACCACGGAATCTACCACGACCGATAGATGGCTTCTCAGCATTAACGGAACTGGAACTATCTTTTTGAATCTCTTCTTCTACGGGCTGTTTCTGTCCAGGTCTAGGTCTTTTGAATCCACCACTGTTGCTGCCAAAACGACCTCGGGTTCTCTGTGTGGTCTCTGTAGCTTCTGTAGTAGTGGTGCTGACACTGTTAGATTTAAATCTGAAAACATTAATAAATATGCAATAACGCTAATAGAAATTATTAAAAGACGAAAGCTTTTTCTCAGTTTATTCGCTTACCGGTTTCTAGTACCGACGGAACCTCCAAGTCCTGGTCTTCTGAATTTTCCTCTACCCGCAGGAAGCTGAGTAGTAGTTGGCGGTTCTGTAGTTGTGGTTGTCGTGGTAGCTACTGTTGTAGTTGTAGTAGGTTCAGTGGTAGTTGTAGTCGGTATTTCAGTAGTAGTAGGTATCTCAGTAGTTGTATCGTCATCAGAAACAGTAGTGCTTTCCCCAGACTCTCCTTCAGCAGCAGAAGAATCTACGAGATTGCTTTGACCTTGTTGAAGGAAGGCATATAAATCCAGGGCGACTTTATCCATAGCAGAAGGATTTTCCGTCGTAGGAATTTCAGTGGTAGTAATTTCAGTTGAGTCACTTTCCTTTCTCTCATCTTCTAGAGTTTGTTCGGTCTTCTCTTGAGATTCATCTTTCTTTGAAATAACCTCAGAAGAATCATTTTCATCATTGTCATCATCCTGCTCTGCGGGTACTCGCGAAGGTTGTCCTCTCTTCAATTCAACTTCAATCTGAAAAGAATCAGAATATGAAAATACATTTGAATAGACAACAACAAATATAAAAAAAAAAACATCAAGTGATAATTTCTTACTTCCGGTTGTACGGATTCCACTACAGGTCGTCTTCTTTGAGGTAGTGACACTTCCTCGGTAGTCTCTTCTACGGGAGCTGGTTCCTGAACTTTGTGAGGTCTTCCACGTCCCCTGGTCACAGGTTTCTCCTCACTGTCCTCGTTTGGAGTTACTCCCAGAAATCTGACAGGACCTTTGGGTAGATTTTGGGGGAATTCAGGACCTTCCTGATGGGTACGGAAGCTGCTGGAGTCGACGAGGTCCAAACTGGGTCTTGGTCGGTTACCACGAGCGCGACTAGGTTCCGTGGTTCCCGTATTGTGATTAGATCGAGATCTAGTTGACAAGATACATGGGTGAAAAACTCGTTTGTCAAGTACTCAGGATGTGGGCCATAACGCTGTAGGGAATGTCTGCATGAAAGTTTTACCTGGGTGGAAATCTGGTGTTGGCAGGCAACCTTTCTTCTGATACATCTTCTCCTTCGGAAAGCTGTCGCCCTCTATTTCCATTTCTATTAGGAATTACTTCATTGCTAGCGGGTTCAGCAGTGGTTGACCTTTCAACCGTACTATATTTGTTCCTGTTAGTCGACGCTCCTCTCCTTGGAGACGACGTAGTCTTGGCTGGACCGTCATGAGAATTCGTGACACTACCTGCTTTACCTTCGTCATCCTCGTCATAGTAATAGTACACATACTCGTACTCATAATCCTTACCATTGGGTCCTTTCTTGACCTACAGAACAGGAAGCCCCATATAAATCTCACGTGTGCCTGGCACAATGATATCTAAATGATCCCGGATTTACCTGAATACGAGAATTAGTACCAGCAGGTACCAGACTAACATCACTGAGGTCACCGAAGTGTCGCTCGGAGTAAGGTGTATACGCATCCTTACTATCCTCGCGGATGATGTTGACAGGTACGAAATCAAAACCACGTGGTCCTCCAGCTGTTGTTAAAACCGGAACCATGGTAGTTGGATTCTCAACGCTGTAATAAAAACGTAAGAGGGCCTTCACATTCTAATCACGTTTAGAGAAGTCCATAGCAGTGTTAACCTCGTTCAAAATAATTACGTAATAATAACAGACGGGCAACGAGTTATTACCTAACTTCAACGCCAGGTATAACGGAGTCCTTTTGACCTTTAGCTGGAGCACGAGGAGCGTCGACCTTCTTAAGGCCATCTTCTTGCAATACACCAGAATTACCAAAACTTTCAAGTTCTACGTTGGCCTGTCTCTTTTCAGTGATCTTCTCGTCGGACGAACCTTCGCTCAGCAGATCCAAACTCTGTTGAACGATCTTGACATTCTCCACTTTCTTCTCGATCTTTTTCTTAGGAGTTTGCTTTTTCTCCAAATTCTTAATCTCCTTCACGATCGCCTCGGCCATGCTCTCCCTCTCGGCTTCTTCTTCGTCATCGTCCGACGGCTTGGAGACGCCCTCGGGTATCTTGTGCGAGGTGACGAATTCTGAAATTCAACAAGCACATATAATACCCTACGAAATGTTAAGTAAATGTTAAGTCCTCATCCTTTCTCCACAAATGGAGAATGTCATTACCTTCAACCGGTATGGCTCTGGCCTGGAAAGGAGCAGGTTCCCCGATGGAAGACTCAATCCGTACGAACTCCTGTCCAGGTCTGGCACTGGTGACGATGTCCTCCTCACCCAGTACAGCTGCGACAGCGCAGCAAATTCTAATGGGTAAAAAAAAAAGAGAAAAGTTTCATATGGTTTTCATATATCAGACGATCAGTTCTGTAGTGTCCACGCTTGAGACTCGTGTAGAGGTAAGCAACATGGTTGCACGCGGATGCTGCGCTCTTATGAAATATAACAAGTCGGCTACGTTAAGGCTGAAGTCGAGGAGCGTTAGAAAGATGCTACAGGACGGAATGTAAAATGTGGGAACGGGTGGCTGGACTGAAATACGGCACTGGTGAAAGTTCACATCTGGCTGGTAAGCTAACTTGGCTGCCAGTTGCAAAGCCATTTGGCTTCAGGTATACAGATTCGTGTATTAAGTTAAATTGGATCATGAGTGCAATTGAAAATTCTCAATTTATTTAACGATCAACGTTTAATTCGTTCAAACGATCTAGATCAAAATGATTTTCACTGATAGATTCTCTGATCAAACGTGATAAATGTATTATTCTTTGATTTGGAAGGTCTTCGGACTTCAATTGTTTTTGCCAACTGATAATCACACGTGCAGAAGACTTTTTCTTTTATTATCATCATTCCAGTAGCCGTTCAATGACGACGGACTCTACAATCGAGGCCGTCTACCCTCGAGACACGAGGATAATGCGACCTCACTCCCGTTCTAGGTGTCGTCAGGCAAGGTTGCCCAATTCATTATTCATTTGCTTCTGTCTAATCGAGATATGAAGGAATTCGAGAACATTACATTGCCCCGGGAAAGGAACCTTAGAAATTCGGCGTCTATTCATCAACTCTTAATAAAATGCTAGACTAAAAACCTGCTAAAAAATATTTATAGTTATATGCGCGAGCTAACATATCACAGTCACCATTTTTTTTATATTTAAATCATTTATACTGACTTTTTTAAACATACCTTTAAACTTTGAATTGACCGGACGAAATATCGTAAAGAATATTTTTCGTATGCGGAACTGACAATGCAATGTTATGCAAAATAGTTCTTGTACCGATATAAGTAATATCGTTATCAGAGAATATGGCGGAACGGTTCCGTTCCGTTGAGAATTTCACGACGCGTGGAGGGTCGCTATGCAGTTGTACATAAATACATACATACATACATACATACAATCATATAATTTATAAACCAAGGAAAGTTGTAGCTAAAATCAGTGGGTGTTGAGAGCATTAGATATTAAATACTCATACTGATGGAATTTATCGTGAAACCATATGGAGAAAGTGGTCTCGTATGTAGCTACGTAGGTATATATCTATCAGCGCGGTAAACTCAAGTTACGTAAGTTATAACATTACCACAAAACCTCTGACTGACCCGCAAAACATTTTTGCAGTTTTAAAAATTGTTTATTTAGATTAAAAATAATTTATCCCAGTAACATTGGATCAAAACACATCCTGTACTCGTATAAAATAAATGAATTAAAAAAATATATATACATATCTTTCTTACTGGATGATCTTGGCTAAGTGTAATTGCACGGGGACTTACTGTATTTACGTAATAACACGACTTCGACATCGAGTAATTACAGTAGTATAGACAACTTCGATTTCCAATGTACCTAATCGTCAATGGCTACCACGTATATATATATATAGTATACATATATATAGTTGATATAGTCAAGATTCAAGTTAACTTTGGAGTCGCCATGGAGAAACCAGCTGACGAGGGATGGATTGCCAAAGGCAAAATAACTTTCAAACATTCGAATGTCAAAACGTGTGTATGTACGTCTTGGTTGCGAAAGCCAAAACTGCCAATAGGACTATAGTAATATATACATATATGTATTTACTATGAATTAATAGACAAGAGGCGTGTCACGTGTCTAACTGGCAAAACTGTGCGAAAAATTAACTAATGCGATCTGTCTGCATCATTTTTTTCGATGAAGTCAAAATATAACTTTGATATCCTGAAAAATGTTTATCAGTGGCCACACAGTGTTAAGAGGTTCTAAGGGTATCCCATATACATTGGCATCGAGATAGATAATTGTTTAGTAACGCGCAGTACCCGAAATTGTTTCGTTGTGAGTTTGCAAATTTTTGAGAAAAAAACAAACGCGGTAGGCAATTTTGCGTCGCTCTCTCGTCGTGCCATTATGCCGTGTCAGCATGCGCCATCATTCAGTCTGTCACATCAAGGACTCGATAAATCTTGTACTTTTAAATTTCTTTTATTTCTCTCAATTTCGAATTTTCTAATACTGGAAATCCCTAATTTTAGAGAAATGCGTAAAAATTGTATCACGTGCCTAATGCCGACTTGCACTTTGTGTTTTTTTTTTTACAGCAATTCAACAGTGGCGTTATAAAGAGGGGTGATGGTGATTGAGGAATTGCACTGATTCAAATAATAAATTACACGCTCTTTGCACGTTGTGAAAGTAACTACTTCATTATGAATATTTTACTTGGGAAATAACATTATTACTTGATTGATTCGTGTGTGCTGATTGTAATGATAAATATTTATTATTATTTATTCATAATACTATTATATTCTGTGCACTGGGAATTACGTCAAACTCGACATTCACTATGAAACGGGATTGATTTGCATCCTCTGGAATTTGACTGACCTTGAATATAAATCGATTGATCAATGATCTATATGTATATATAAATTTACATACATTATAAAAATTTTTGTCATTCTTTACCTACCAGATCAATATAATTAAAAATTGTAGCCCTCAAAATTTTATAATCAAGCATTAATCTTTTTTATAATTATTGTGTCGATCCCTTGATTAATTAAAACTGTGTATACCAGTGGAGATCGGTCAGTTTAATACCAAGTCATTAAATTGGTACAACTACGACAGGTACCCGACTTTCGAATAGATTATATGGTCAGTAATCATTAGATCCTTGTTGGATCTCAATGATCGTTATATTATCTCAAGAATTGATAATAATCACCCTGAATAAATAATACGATCGACTAGACCTAAAGTACCAATAAGTACCAATAGTACTTCTGTGACAGTACAATCTCTTTTAATTGCAGGCAAGAAAAAGCGCCGTATAATAATTACATACAAGAACAATAAAACAGTGCAATTCCAAGTAAGAGTTTTAAAATTAGATCGGATGAAAAATCTATAAATCATCCGTATAAGATTATCGCCGCGAAAATGCCAATGAAAAAAAATATTAAAAGAGCGATAGTGAAATTAATCCAAGAGAAAGCCGTATAATCAGGAGTCGAGGATTGGTTATCTCATTTAACCTTTCAATTTCTACACGTCCACCTCAGGAAATATGGATGGATAAACAATTTGGATAACCGGTCGCAGCGGGGAAAGTAACGGAGATATCTCGAAGTTTCGCGATATCTCTAAATAGATTGAAAGACAATGAAAAATAAATATAAAATGATAATGAGTGAGGAGAAAGAAAAAAGAAACAGGAGAAATGAGGGTGATAAAAAAGGATAACGATAAAAAAACAAGGATCCAATCTGGTATACTTATTGCTATAGCAACTATTTATTACTCACAGAAGCGCCCTCTTGAGCCACATATCTGCACTGCACACTTTTCTTGTTGCGCGATAAGAACGAACGACCGAACTTTACAATACGGAAGGAAAACGCAACACCTTGATGTATTATGGGTGAAACAATGTCACTCGTGTCACTGATCGGTCATCGCTGTTACCACTCGCCCTGCCGTCTTGTGCGTACCAAACTGTACTGGGTGGGCGAAAAGTTGCGCTAGGATAAAAAAGTAAAAGTAAGAGGTAGTCGAAGGACGTGGTGAGGGTATGAGAACGGCGGCGAATGCAGGCCTCTACTTATACGCCACCCACCACGGGTACCACAGACAACCCCACCAGCCACCAAACTGGACAAAACCGATAGCCCGATCACGCTTGTTCCCTCGTAAAATTGGTATTGGACGATCTTTCAGTGGCTACTGAGTTAGCGGAAATCTACGTGGCGACGATGCTTGCTTCACGCTCAAATCCCTTCGTTTCGAACTTCTCGAGAGTTGATGCCTGATGATGGAATAACCATGCTGCGATATGGTTGAGCTTTATTGGTTTAACTCATAACATTTACTTTCCCTCGTCGAGTATCTTCCCGATGTCTTCGTTTTGCCTAGTTGGTATCCGTTTCGATTTTTAAAATAAAACAGGTTGTTATAACTTTTATATGCAATTCAGTCCAATATTTTGAATAGAACAAGGAGAATGGTTGGATATTCGTATGTACGTTTAAAAAAATATACATTGAAATTTTCGTATTTTAATTGCAGAAAGTTATTTTTTAATAACGGAAAATACAGGAAATGTAATATCAGTATTTAAAATCTAGGATTGGTCGTAAGGATAATTTACGATAAAGGACTCGCTCCAGTTTCACGATCCAATTGTCAATTCTCATAGGATCGTATTGGTAAAAAGTTTTTCTTTTAACTCTTACACAGAAAACACGGCGCGACCAATAAGAGATCGAACGTGTCTTCTGCGCTTCGTGACTTTCATACACAATCGAAATAGAGAGAAAGAAAAGAATAAAAAGAAATATGTATAAAAGTGAGTCACAGTGGCCAATAGTTGCCGGCAGTCTTTCAGGTGTCAAGGCCTAGAGAAATCAAGAGTGTAACTAGTCTATCCGGACGGTAGCATTTCGAATTAGAAGACGCCGCTTAAAGGCCTCCGCGTGTTGTTACGCAAGTAGAATGTCGTGTGTTCCAAAAATTCGATGTGGATATTTAGATAATTCAAATAATAAGGAATGCTTAATTAGCCGAATGTCAATTTTCATCGAGCTCTTCCCCTAACATACGATTCCACTAAGCATGACAAGACTGTATACTAATTTCAGGTAAAACAACCTTCTAAGAGGATGCTGTGTCTTGATTAACGTCCGACAATAATCCTTTCATCTTGAATAAAGGTGCAAGAAATGACCAATTCTCAGCACGATCTCTGTCGCGACTTGTAGGATTAACGACATCTTTTCCCAAATTACTTGACTCCTTGTACAGCATAAATAATGTTCTGGGTCGCATTCAGATACGAATTTCGTAGCTCCAGAAATATTTTCGCCCTGAAGACGTAAATCTATTTTAGGAATTCGACCAGGAGCAGTAGGACCAGTTTTATTCATCATGGTGCCCTTGCCGCGAACTTTCGTGGCTTTGTCGTGTACTACGTGAGTCAATACGTGACTCAGTCTCTCACTCCTTTCTTTTCATCCATTTTTCTTTTCCTTCGTTAATTATGTTTCTTATTTTTTATAACTTATACCTCGAGGAAAGAATCGTTAAGTCTCCGCAAGCCATTTCTCTCCCTGACTAAAATTCAAATTAACCGCCATACGTGACAGAAAAAAATGGCGATTGTTCTGATTGTCCGCGTTTTACAGGCAGCAGACGAAATCGTTAAGATACCTGTCACAGGTTAGATCGCGACAAATACAAAACTGTAGCTAGTTACAGGTTAATCTACACGGCTTTCTCTCCCAAGCGAATGAGAAAAGTTATCCGCCTTTTGTGAACAAAGGGTATAACATCAGAGTCTTTTGTCATCCAGTTTCTGACATAATGACAGTTGTATAGGATCATATAGCAGGCATGCAGTTGACGTTAATGTACATACATACATACATACGTATACAATTCAAATAAATGCATGACTTACGTTTCGTGCACCCACTGCCTAGTGGATAATTCAATGCCGATGAATTAACTCGAATTAATTATTATTCAAGACAGCTCATACTATATCCGTTGCAGTAGAACAGTCTGTGTACGAATCCAAAACCAAATAAGGTTGGTCATTGACTTTCATGCAGTTTCAGTTCACAGTAATTACGGTTACTCCAAGTCCATGGGGAATATCAAACAGTATACTAGGAAACAAACTGTCCTTACTACAGAACGAAATAAATTTAAAATAAGTACGGATTGAATATTATTATAAAAACTATACTGCTAAAATATTGTCCAAGATCTATATCGAAGAAGTAACTTCTGTAATGGTACCAGGAATGCAGTTTCATGATAAATAACGCAATACCCAATGAAGACTCGCCTTGTAGAACCCGGACGTGATTTGAGGGCACGTCTACCATACCTATAACGTAAAGCTCGTATCACAAGACGTTAAGGTCGTTCCACGAAGCCGAGCAAGTACTTCCACCTCTATTAAATGGATAAAAATTCAGTACCTCGGCCATTGCCATCGCGTGTAACAGAGTTATACCACGATTAGGTATTACCAGCGTTCCGACTAACAGAGACATATAAAGCGATTTGATATACTTGGCATCGTGCTCTAGCATGACGACGTACATTGCGCAATATCACTCTGGGTTACAAAAACTGGCGTAGATGGCAGATCAATCGCTGCGGTCGAATGACATCTTAATTTTAGTTAATTTACTGAAACATAGTCGTAATTCCATTAGACGATCGGTAACAATGGTCGACTAGCAGTTTCGATGGAAATTTCGATCTCGACACCCAGAGGCCGTGGCCTTGCTGTGGAATTGACGTTGTGGCACTCTGCTATGTTTCGTTCAATCTTATTTATGTCCTTTTTTCTTTCCCGCCTTTAGACGCGACCGGACTTGTTCCCTTTATCCTTCTGTTTGCTGCATCTCGTACAAAAACAGAGGACGGACTCTTTTTGTTTATGGTTATTGAAGAGAATCCTTCTTGGAATAAATGCTGAGTTTTTAGTATTTTCGAAATAAGGTGGATTTGTATAAAAATTGAAAATACTCGTGATTAATAATTCTAACTGTGATGCGAGAGCAAATTGGCGCGTGTCATTAGTCAGTTTCTGGTGTCCTTGTGTGAACTCAGAGTACTATTTTGGATAAATGGTAATTATGGATAATAAGAGAGAAGGTAGAGAAATAGGTAAGTATAACGCTTCGTAAACTCATGTAATTTCAATCATAATTTTCACCGGCACAAAACGACAGACACGTTAAATTACCTCGGGTAGTTTATTTTCTGCTCAAGGTCTGATCACGATCGAAATACAGTACCGGGAAGTGTAATTGAATTTTTCGATGGTCATCATCTTCTGAGAATTTTAATGAGATCGAGAGTAATACGTCAGTTACGAGGAAAAGAAGCGAATTCTACAAAAATATATTCCCCCCAGTAGCTTTATAATGAAAAAATTTTTTTTGGAAATTCACATTCTTTTAAAATCGAGCATGTAAAGTTCGAATGGAAGAATAGTAAAACAAGTGAATCGTTATGAATATACATACATATGACCAAGAAGCAAGGAGATCCACCAGTAAGGACCTTGGCTGTACTTTCGCAGAGGACGGTACGAGAGCTCGCTTGTTGAATCTCAATGGCCCCCGGACATATTTTCTGTACTTTCAAAAACACATTGCACGCTCTGCCTTGCCGCATTGCTGCCAACCGCCATCGAGAGTGCCTCACCCGTTGTTGGAGAAAAATAAAAATGAAAATTCCATCGTGAAAAGAATTCCTCCTCATCCGGTCCCTCCACTGCTCTCAAGGTTTGAAAAAGAAAGATTGGAAACAAGATTTCGCATTGATATTTCATTTAAATAATTAGTATATGCATATGACATTCCTTAGGAACATCCTTTACTGACGGATACTTCATGAATACGCGTCCGTATGCCATATAAAAAAGTAAAGGAGATCGGCGATAGGAGTGACACTGAATAGACATGATTTCAGACGTTAGTCAGAATGTGAACGATTGGAATAACAAGTGAGCAGAAATCAGGATGTTTTCAGACCTCAATGTGAAAATGGGCGAGTCTAAACAATGGTCGGTCATCAGGATTCCAACGGTGTGTGCTCTGCGACTTAGCACTGGCCTGTAATGGATATTTACACGCGTCCGATAAACGCGAGAAGCCCCATAGAGAGTGAATTTGAATTTTACTTTCTCCAGCATCATTTATAGTCTCTCCCGTATGTGTGTCGAGAAACGTACGAATATAATGATCGAATGGCGTCATAACATCAAAATTCTATCAAACAGATCTTCAAATCGTCCCGCGTAATCTTTGGAATTTCTTAAGCAACCTCACCCGTGTTTTATTACTGAGAAGTAAGATGGCGCTGCAAGTGAATTCTTTTAGCCTTTTTTAAGTAATGCAAATTGCACTCACCAAACTACTACCAATTGGTCCGAAAGTGTCGCGCAGCTCGTAAATCGAAAACGTGAAAGCAAAAGTCGATATTCGGTTGTTATCGAGAGTGAACGCGAGAACGCCATCTTTTGATCTTTCGCCTCGTAGAACTCTCGAATACCGTGCCAAGATGGCCAACTTGAAATTAGCGAATGGCAACCGGCCAATCTTTACAATCTTACGAGATCGGTGTCAAATACAGTCGTGCTTTTGCACTTGCACTTCGCTTTTACAAAGTTCACTTTCTCTGGATGGGCGTGTTTGCATGATTGTGACGTGAGAATACTGAGTGAGTACCTGTACCTGTACCTGTACTTGTTGGCCGAATACTCAAATAAGGAAAGTTCCAGCATGTCGACCTTGACTCCTGCTCTTACTCTCGAAGAACAACCCTGAGTATGCACCTCTTTACGTTCTTTCAATCCTCAAGGAATTTCGATAAAGCCTCGATGAGCTTTACGAACTTTTCGAAGGTATCCTAAATCCTTATATATTTATAAACGTCAACAGGACATTTTCACTAAGCGATAGTACTACATTTACGACGTGAAATCACAGCGCCATATTTTTTAGGCTAGAAAGACAAAACTTCAAAAAATACCTAGAAAAAGCTTCATAAAGTGTATTCAGAAAATTCTCAAGAATCCATACGTCTTTGTATAGGTATCAATCGAAATCACACGTTAGCCAATAGCATTTTGGTCCACTTACGTGAAATTTCTTCTCGTCGAAAAGTGAAATCCTCGTGACCAACCGTTGCCAAACACTTTCCGGAAATAAATAACTTACGTTAGAGTACTTTCAATGTTAAGGTTATTCAGATGTGACTTTTTCAAGTACAGTCAGAATTTCGCGGCCAATTCTAACGACTCAACAGGTCATAATCATCGATGGATCTTCGTACAAATATGGATTACCGATCGTTCAGCTTTTTATCATTTGACATACCCACGTATATTTTGTTCTGTCAAATTTTCAATCTTTAATTATTTAATATTCTGGTTTCGTAATCCATCAGTAAATTCGTGATTCACACGCAACAATCATGCATGACCAATTAATTTTTAACGTGTTTCTTCCTAAATCTATAGGATTTCATTTTCGATATCGTGCTCCAATGATGAAACAACTGGCGCCTAAGAAATTCCATGGAAAGTCCTTCCTAGTGATCTCCACATATTAATCCAACTGTAGGCTTACATACGCGTCAACGTGAAGGAATAAGCCGATCACAGACAAACACGTTATACACTGTCACACGTGGTATCGACTATCCACTATAAAGTCTAGACTACAGTCGGACAAGCATTTACACGTATACGTGATTAACACGCATGCAACACTGAAGAACCTGAAGAAAACTGTAAAAAAAAAACGAATGGTACGTGTTCTTGAATTATTAATTGTGTACGATAAAACGATTCGATTGAATCATCATCGACAAACTATGAACGCATAAGGATTTTATTTAATTTATCAAAAAACTGATATGTGGTATATATTTTTCTTTTAATTCTCTATCAAATCTTTAACTGCCTTGAATTTTCGTTTTTTGAAAATCACGTGTTTAGGCTGTTTCACGTTTTAATTGGTATAGGAATTAGAAACTTTGCGTTGATTCTTTTAACGATTATTAGGGATGTGATCGTGTAATTCGGGCTTTGCAAAACCGGATA
Organism: Calameuta idolon; assembly: GCA_030142285.1. NCBI lineage: Eukaryota > Metazoa > Arthropoda > Insecta > Hymenoptera > Cephidae > Calameuta > Calameuta idolon. The sequence continues at coordinate 3,708,307 of JARQSV010000350.1, read as the reverse complement.
TCAACTTGACATACTTTTTTGTGTGTACATGGTTATACATTTTGACGGGTACAGCACGAGAGGACCTGGAGATAGTAACCTTAACATTGAAAGGCTTGGCTCATGGGATGTTTAATATTAATTGTTGTCTGTCGAAAATCATAATTAGCCGCTCCGGGCATTGCCCTGAGCTCCGATACGTCACATGCTCAAACGAATTATGTATCTCGTTTATTTGTAAAAGTCTTAGCGTAAAGGGCGTATGTTGTTATATTGGTCTATCGTGAAAGAATCTAAATTACGAATCTATAAAAATTCTATTAGCATGAGACGTAAAATTCTTTTCACTAAAAAATACATTGGATAGAACAATTTTTTTTTAAATTCATTAAATGTATTATATTACTGCAAGAAGCCCAAAATTGTGCTTGGAACTCATTGCTCAATACGTATGGTTATATATTTTTTCATTATTTATGAATTACCAGAAATTCTAATAAAAATAAGTCAAAAGTATATCCTCGGGCAGTCATCGTGAAGAAATGATGATTTAAAAATATTCCTCAGGATAATGGTCATTTGTGGTTATGTGACATTTTACCATGGTAAATTATATATTTTGTAATTTTCATAAAATTCTCTAATTTCTCCCATACGCCAGTGTTAATCGATCGATATCTTAAAGGATCGTTATAGTTGACTCGATAACTCTCAGAATCCCGCAAGGAACATGTGTGCACGAATACACGCGTGCCAGGGAAAGCGAATAAGGATTTCTGCCCAAGAGAAAGTCCTTCGCTCCTCATCGCTTTACAATCCATTTTATTTTATTTATATCTACGATCTCGAATATTAGTTTCACAAAAAAAAAAGTACTGAGGAACCTCAGATATATACCCAAGATACCCATGAAACGTGATCGTCAGGAAATTTTCGAAATTTTCGAAATTAGAAATATTAAAAAAAAAAACAAGAAAAATATTACTCTAGTCCATATTTATAATTTCAATCGTTAAAACTAAACTGTCTCTTTGACACAACTTAGCTTCAAGGTATACGAACGATGTATTGTGCATGCACCGTTAGTTTGTGCAAGACAATGCGAAATTATAACATTGCCTTAGCCAGCCCAGTCATCCAGTCAGTCAGTCAGCCAACCACTGAGCGAAAAGTTAACATTTCCATAATTATTTCCTCGTTTCACAATGAGTTTTCGTTTGCGACATCAGACCTGTCCACTGCATTCAGCTTCCAGAGCAGCGACAATACACACCTATCCGTTTCTATCGAAAATTTTCTGTCAGTTTATTTCTTAAATTTCCGGAAGGAAATAAAAATTGCACGAGTCTTAATTTCTTGACTCCGCGACAACGAGAGATGCCAAGAGCGTCGGCGACTCGCTTCGATGGGTATTCGTATTCTGATCTCTTCCATTTGAATACTTCCGGTTCTCACGTAACTGCGCGACATCAGTCACGGCCGAGCGAATAAGAATTTGCTCATAAGACTACAATGACGACTGCAACTACAACAACACAAGTCGAGACCAATTCATTTTTCGTATCGAGAATTTTCTCATTGTTGCGTCGCGACGTTGTTTCGCTCCATCGCGACGATATCTTCTCCGATAAGGTTCATTTGCCACGATTAGACTGATTTAACGAAATTGCAATTATCTATTTGCCATTTACGAAATTTCTGGTAAATTTCTATCGCAACTCATTATAATGTAACTCATTATAATATAACATGTAATAGTGATAGGTGGGGGTAAGATGAACTGCCCCAAAAAAATGTATTGAAAATTTAAAAAAAGACAGACAATTGAAATATACTTTTAGAATTTATTCCAACATTATTGTTCCAAAGGGTTTGTCTTGCTTCGCTCTTCTCTGCGTATTACAGAATTTCAATCGGAAATTTATCAAGAAATTTTACCAATCGACATTATGACTAATTAACAGCATCCCTTCTAACTGGTTCAATTCCACGTATTATATTTATCATACAAATAGACACAATTCCACAAACCCATAGTTTTCGCAGAATTTGATGAGCGCCGCTAGAAATTCCTGAGACCGACGCTGGCGTCTTGAGTGACATTACTTAAAGGTCAGAGAAACTTGGATCGGCGTCTATAGGTACTATTGCCCGATGCTAAATCCACTTCCAACTCCTCCCAGAGTCGTCTCGCTACGAGCATCTTCCATTGCATAATAAAGATGCAATTTACTTTCGTTGTTAGCCTGATAAATGATTCTCGTATTTTTATCTCTTTTTGAAGATTCGCCAATTCTGACATTTGCAAAGCATATCGGCTAAACTATTTTTACCATTTCGCTGCTGACTAATTACAATTTTTCAGAAGTAGTTGTATCTCTTTGGTCAGACGGTCAAGGAGTAACGAACGATCATCGTTTGGCTCGTCGTTGTCGCCAATAATAAGATAAACGGGAAATTCCTGGCATAAAATCTCTTCAATCAAGGATTACCAGTATGCAAGCAATACGTCTCCTTTATATGCAATGCCATCACACATTAGAATCCAGCGTAGGCACATATGGGCATCTCGAAATTTACATCGACCTGCGTATACCCACTGGTGAACACAGATTGCGTAAGCTTAGCGGTTTTGCATCGTGCGACGGCTGGTGGACTTTTACATTAATTCATTCTTTGTACTATATACAGTATCAGGCATGACGCTTGCGTTTGTACATGCGTGTAAAAAGTCTACCAGAATTCCAACGAAATCGACTTCTTCTGCATCACCAAAGAAATTGTAGTCGTAGATAGCGTAATTATTTTGAGAAAAAAAATTCAAACACCCTTCGGGCTGTCTTTCGCTTATATTATTATTACCATTATTTTAATAATACATTGACTTCACTTTCCTTCGTTCCTACGCATTTGTTCTCACTCGGCTTACCGTGGACAATAATTCTGAATCTTAAACATCATGTTTCGGTGTCTCACGAGATACGCTAAATTGACTGTAGTCATATGGTTTTCTGATCCTTTGGTGTTATCACGAATCTACCATCGATACTTCCAAGCTATTTTCGACTAGCCTAAACGCCCACAGTGCGTAAGGTTAGGAATGTCTTACATATTCAATGTTAAGATATATACGTTCTACGAGTCTATAACGGGCGTCTCGTAGTTCGGTTATTGCGAAAGACAATAAAGATAGTGAAGAACGAAAGTGAAAGATGATTATTGTATTGATGTTTATGGTGCTCGTATAGATACTTTCTTGGGATAGGATAAATCAATGAAACATTGTTTGCGAAGATGTTAGAAGACATTTAAACGTATGTAGATATTATAAGATTCTAAATATATATTTTCTATTTTCTATTTCTTACGCGAAGCCGTTAGACTAGCTGTACTTACTAGTACAGAAATCCTTGAACCGAGTGTCTTATTCAATTATCTTGGATACGTAAGGCGAGAGGTAGTTGCATGGAAAGTAAGGTCGTATTAGCGGAAGTCGATTGGAAGGACAACGTGAGTCGTGATGAACGATGCCAAAATTCATAGGACGATAATAATAATAATTAACTGTGTACTCTATTATATATTTAGATGTAATGTTCCCGATATCTTGACATTGTTATCACCTGGTTTTCTTCGTAACGTCGACACGGGTTATCAATATCGTTGCTATGGATGCTCTTTATAAGTGAAATGTTCTTCTCTGGACTCTCAAGGCCGACGAGGTTCCACTCCTCTCACTTTCGTGTCTCATTCCCTACCGGGCCTCTCGAATCTGACTCCTGTTCTTGCATTCTCCTTTCTTATTGTGCACCTTACGGCCTCATCTGATCTCATCCTGATGGACGCGAACGAAGCACGATTGTCTATAATGAAAATTCGTTAAAGCGATATTCGGTATTCCAATATCATGGGAGTCGACAAAAATATGATGCGTACTGTAAGAGAGCGGGAAATTCAAACTAGCTTAAGAATTTCATGAATCTTTCTCTATAGGAATTTTCTATATATATATATATGTCCGTCGTAGCTATAGGGTTTAATAGAAGGAACATGTTTTCATTGTCTGACATAGTCTGCACTGTCCTGGCTGCCTTGATAAGGGGCAAAATGGCGCGATACGGTTCACGGGCCTTTTTCCTACCAGCGTGTAAAGTCACGTGGTTTAAAAGGTGTGGTGACAAGTTTAATATGTGCATATGTATGGAAGTTTGTTGTAATAAGGGTTATAAACGGCGACAAGCACATACGAACCAGCACGCCTGCGGCATACCAGGATCGTTCCCTATACGACGGGACACCTACTAGATGTATCCGTGCTTAAACAGATTGGCATTTTTAATCGGCGACTATGGAATTCGCATGGCGAATTGAGATAGGAACGATGGTGAATATTTCTATAGGTCAAAACGTCCTGATCCTCCTACGCGTATTTATTGTTGCCACGTACTCCTTTACTCATCTTATGAAATTGACCGAGAATCTCGATGTCGCGTGTTAAATTATGGCGGAGGTAGGAGAAAAAAGGAATACGCGTACGTACGATAATAAAATTACATAAGGCAGTGAAATGTCAGCCCCGCTGAGGTACGCTGACATATAACGATTGGACGTACTTAAATTCCCATTCGTCCTGTGGCCACTTCTGTTGCAATGGATTTATAGTACAAGTATGAAATCAATGGAACGACTGACTACTGGAGTATTTGTTCTAGATACGATATACTTAAACGTTATAATGTATACCTGTTGTGGGATACCATGTATTATTTATTTGGAAATTTTTATGAGAAATTTTATCGTACGATATTTTATTATTGATCGTACGATAAACTCCGAAATAATTTTGTTGTCTGCTTGTCTGTATACCTTGGATCGTTTACCAGGTATATTAGACTTTTTTTTTATCATTTTCAGTGATATTTGATGTCCGAGTGTCAAGTATAATTATGATATTTTATTGTAACGTTAAGCAAGATTAATGACTTGACATGGTATTTCAACGTTTTAATCGCTTGTTCGTGATCCTTGGGAGTTTCTTATTGTCAGATGATATTATTGTTATTATTGGATTGGATGGAATAGCGAGCCAGACACCTGTGCAAATTTCGTTGGGTGATTTAAAGCGTTCGAAGAAAAGTTTCTCTCGATCTACTCGACTAGCGTACAACTACCGTTCATGAGTGTAACAGGAGATAGAATCATGATTGATATACGTGGACAAGTACAGGCAGTTATTAAATACCTATTTGTAACAAGGCAGTAGGTATCCCAGATGACTAAAGTAGGTTAAGCATAGCGAAATACCGGTATTTACCAGCTTCCTGTATCCGTGAAGATCTAGTTCCGCTCCGTATCGAACGTTCCATTCTTTATCGAAAATCGGATGAAATTTGTTGATAGTCGAGTGAAATTATTTCTTGGATGATGAAACGTTATGTCTGGTGAAAAAAAAAAATGAAATGAAGTCAAGTATAAATATTATTTTGTAACTTTTTTGATGCATTGCAATTAATATTTGTGACGATTAAATAATTGCTAAATAAACATAATATTTTTCAATGACAAATAATTGCATATTTATTAATTTTTTTTATTTATTAATTACGTTCTTTGTATTTAATTGTTGTACCGACTTTTACGAAAAAATGGTTACTCTTTTGACATTGGTACTGCAATGCCTGTTCGTTTGTACTTTTTACGAAATATTTCAAAGTAACCGAATTGCTCGAACCTTGACGTTCTTCACTTTCACCCGCCGTGGCAATTAAAACGCAACGTGTTAATGCATGAAAATATCAAATGCAAACATTCTTAACGCCCAAAGAATATAGAACGCCAGATATATACATATATCAAGTTTTGCAAAGCTTATCAATTCAATGCAGTATTCCCTTTGTATTCGCGGGGGGTTGCATTCCTGAAAAATGGTACGAATAGCAAAACCGCGAATAGCGAAGGCACTAAGACAGCATTGAGAGGGGATTAATTTTTAGAAAAATTCCCGACCACGAATTCAGAAAAGCGTAAATAGCTAATTCAAGTAACGAGGGCTCATTGTAACGTAATATACGTAAGATTCATGCGGAACGTTGACAGTTCCTCCTTTTTTGGTCTATTATCCGTAGTACGAATAATTATGTAAACGTTACTATAAATGCAGTTTCGTCAGGCTCTCGGGTAAATATGTGGACGCCCACGTGAAAGATTACTATCACTCGGCGAAAGAATTCGCTTCGTGTGCTTTACCTTTATTCTCATTAATTTACATTTATACAATATTTTAGGTGAGTCAGAGAACGGCAATAGTCTCCTATGTACATGATTTCAGGCGTTCCTTTGTACAGATTGCAGTTATTTTCTTTTTTTCTCGTACGCGTACACGGTAACCTAGCGGAATTGTTGTTTTTCATTATACTTTTATCATTCACATTTGTTTCCTATACGAAGTCGAGTTACTATAACCACTTTTATTTAACGTCAGTCGGAATTGGCAAAATTACATAGCGACCGTGTATCAATGATAACGGACTGCTCGAAACTGCTATCACAATACACTTTCAAAAACACATTACACATAATATCATCGTGTAGTTAGAGTAGAAAATAATATCGATCAGTATGGGCACTTTTGTATGTATAAAAAAATATTAAGACGTGAGGGATATGAAATTTCGTAAGGAATTCATTATTTGAACGAAACGGCAAACATCCTTTGCTTCGACATTTGATCATTCTTATGAACGATGCAGAATTAACGCTCAGGCCGAACTCGCCAGTCATCCCTAACCTCTGCGGTAGGGTTTGGGCTTCACTTGGACCTCTTCCTGTTGGGTCTCTTCGACTTCCTCTTGAATAGGTTTCGATCCTCGAGTCGATCCGAATCGTCCGCGAGTCGTCGTTTTTGCAGGAGCTTCACCGGATGAGCCATTCCTGATGCGATTATTGGAAGTTGACCTTGACCGATGAAAAGACGAATTAAATATTAGAAATTTCAATAAAGATGATTTTTTTCTAATTACTCATTTTTTTTATTCACTTCGGTTTAGATGTCGTGGCTTCGGCAGCTGCCTGCGTTGATGGAGTCTCCCGTGGATGGCTGCTGCTGGCCTGAGCTCTTCTCCTCTTCAAGGCAGCCAGAAGGTCCTCGTTTGATCTATGGAATCAGAAATGATCTTTAGTGCCTATGCCATTATTAAATTAGTGCTTGGTTCAATTGTCTAATATATTTTTCAGAAAATGGTCAACCTGAAAGGCCTGACACCGGTGCGCAACTTCTTCGAGGCTTCCGTTGTCGTGGTGGGAGCTTCTTCCTGTTCCTGACTTTCCTCTAGGACCTCTTCGTCGTTTTCCTCGTCCTGGATGGGCTCTTCGACCGGCTTGGGTGTTGTGGACGAAGGCTGAGAGACAAGATTATTGTTACATTAATATTCAATTATTCTACAGTTACACGTTCTGCGGTTGGTACCTTAGGATATACCAGTGCATTCAGTAAAATTAGACACTATACTTACCACTGCTGGTTTTCTTCCCACAGGAGCTCGACCTCTTGCAGACAAGAGCCCTCCTAGTCTTCCTGCTGGTCTTGCAGGCGCAGGTGTAACCGGGGCTGCTAGTTCTTCTTCATAATCGTACTCCTCCTCTGCAGCTTTGCCAACAGCTATAAGGCACAGCGCCAACAACCTGAAAGATAAAATATTTTATATTTAAGATAATGTCGTCTATGTAAGATCACAGGCTGCGAGCTCTGTGCATCGTGTAGACCTTACAACATAGGATGAGTCGATGCACGTTTTACAATGGAATCTAGACGTCACGTATACTATGCACTTCGTGCACGACAACACCAGATGGATTTTGACCTATGACATTCACGTACGAAACTTACTTTCTCTGCTTGGCTCACGGCACTTGGGATCGGCCCTGTCGTAGCCGGCATAGATTCATACGTGCGCGACTTTACAAATGTCATAAAAACCAGCCATGAATTTTGAATAAAAGACAGATTTTGAAACGTGACAGATGAATTCATTATTAGTCGTATATTACAAACGTACATAAATCAAATGTCAAATCAACTTGGCGAAATAGCAATGCAATTTCTGAACGTTCCCATAAGGTATGAATTGTGATACAAATATATATATATATATATATATATATATATCCAGCAGCTTCATATCGACGTAACACAAGAAAATTATAATTAGAGAAAATTCCAATAGTCAATAAGTAGTCATAGCCTAAGCACAGATCAGGAGCCTGCTCTGTTACAGCGGTTATGTATGACTTTCTTTCTGTTACATAAAATGTCACATGGGCAGGGCTCACTTCTCACTTATGTAAATGCCAAAACTGTAACCTCTTTAATTTTCAATATGTCCGCCACCTCCGTAGTGATAATACGAGCCATTTCGTTACCCCAGTACCGATTGGTCCGTCTCTCTAACTCAAAGCGTTAGTGAAAGTGAGGATCTATCGAAGCGAATCGCGTGCGATTATCTTAGCCATAGACAGAGGTGTCCTTGCCAGGAGGATACATGGTACCAACATAATTGCAAACAAAATATCATGCACCCAGGCTATTATTGATATTTCCAAATGATAACGAAGGCTCTGTGAAAATTTCAACAGAGTCAATTCGATTTCATAAATCGTTAAGCTGTTCGTATTACTTGTCAAGAGACTTATATGGTCTTCTTGAAATTTTCGTAATTTTCAATAAATATTCCGACGTAGGACGCATTTCGAAATGAATATACAGCAAATACGATTCGTATATTGCAATCGTTCCAAGAATAAGTCCCCCACGAGTAATACTGATTGTCGGTAGTAGCCGGCATTTCACCTACCCAGAAATCCGCCTCTGCACTGGGAAATTATATACTGTATAGTAATATATATGTATATGCTCAATATGTAATATACCTATCGATAGGTATCACGAACACATGTAGCTTGCCGATATTCTTATGCATATATCTAGCATATAGGAATTCCAATAAATAATTCATGAATGTCCTGCGAACTGGCCGCGCAGAGGATACTGTGCGTACACTACTTTTATTATAAAGCACGTTATTATTTATATTACATATACGTACGAGCACCCTACAAATCGTATGGATTCCGCTTCGCGCGATCGAGCATTTACAGACACGCCAACACTACCTGTTCCCTCTAGCTCCTTTCCTCGTCCTTTTTCGATGCCGGTTTGTCCTCTCGTTCACTCTCGGATTGTACTTATTATATACTCGGCGTGCAAGAGTACCGGTATAGGTACGTATCCTGAGCACTTTCAGTTGACCCCGATTGAGCCAACCAACGTTCACCAGGAATCGAAGCTGAACCTAGAACTGGTATCTTGTTTTACCTTGCGACTGAAACCACGTGCTCTAGGTTACCGTCTGATTTCATATATGTACTACAAGTTATGTATGAAGATCGGGTATCGACAGAAGTAATAGTTATTAATAAAAAAAAATTAATAATAGACAATCTTAATCGAATCAATCGATTTTAATTTTGATAAATAATTTTTTTCAAAATAACTGCTTTTATACAGTGAATATTTAATTAATTTAATTATAATTTCTTGCATTGTATTGTCGAAGTCATGCTTGGATAAGTCTATTATCTTTTTTTTTAACGCAATTCCGACTAAATCTGTGAATGGAGAATTCAATCAGATTTTATTCTACCCTCGTGACTGCCGATACTTCCCCAATAAGTTTTCGTACGATTATTATTCAGGATAATGATCAACCTTGTAATAAGGTCGACGATCACCTCGGCAAAGTGTAAGGTCGCACATAAAAAGTAGAACAACCTTCGCTAGTAACATTTCCGTGGCTTTGGATATGGATACTCTTCCGTAAAGTTCATATGCGATTAATTATCAGGTAACGGTTGAATTATCATATTCGGATGATATCAAGTCAAGTCTATTAATCCTGGTTGCTATGTGATAGATGTGAGTCTCCTCGAACGAGGAAAGTTTATGCGTATAACGGTTCAGCATTATTACACATGTAATCCGCCATTTGTAAAAGAGAATTATAATAATGTCAAGGAGAAATAACGTAGTTAATATCCAAGACATTTACATACATTTCTCAGTACCTTCTCGGGCTACTATAACACCTTGTATTTCTAACGTGGCATAATCGTGTGTCGTACGCCGTATAATATATCTGTAGATTACCCGATTTCCTGCTCAGAACCGGATGGGGATCTTGTATAATGAATGGATGATCGATTGATCTATCGTTCAGTGGAAAATGAACGTTCGCCGGAATTATAAAAAATTTCGAAAATATTTTTACCTCGCTTTTAATCCTCCTGTCGGATGTTTAAAGTGATAATTAAAAGATATATTTTATTTGTACGGAATTTTTTAAGAATTATTAAAATTCTAATTATACCTTATATTCACGCTTTTTGTGTCCATGTGTGCTTTTTTTTTTGATAGATACAAAAAAAGCGGTTGATCTCTTTAGGTTTTTTTGACTCGAATTAAACCTGTTTAGAGACTTCGGTGCAACAGTCAAATGGCCTTGCGACGTCTGTCTCTACTTATGCAAAAAAAATCGATAAATGAAACGAATTCAGTTGGATTTGTTAAACGACAGGAAGCAATGAACGCGAATCAAAGTAATTACATAGAATTTGAGAAAATTTGTGAAATCATTGGATTGACAAAAATTCGCGGATAATGCCAAAAAAGTTGCTAAAATGTGGAATGACGAAAAAGACGTAATAAAAAATTGGGAAAAAAGAATTAACATGTAATGCACCAGAGATTGCGTAGTTCGGTATCATTCCTGGTCAAAAGCGTCGCTACATGTTGTAACTTAACGTTTTGTCTTTCCTCCGCTCTTACAGTGATACGCAACCAAATCTTGCGGGAAGAAAAATAAAAACGACCAATACTATATCTATATTACGTCCTATTGATTTTACCGAAAAATCAAGATTAGACATCCTATTGACTCTGTAATAACGATTTCACGGCTGTCGCCGTTATTTTAAACGAATCTGTCGCGTATTGAGAACCGGCAACATATGCTCCAGTAGTAAGCTATTATATCAGTCAGACGTACAGTAGAACAATAAGAATAAGTACAATGACGTCCAATAGCGCCACATAATGGTAAAATAGTTACACGAACAACCTCTCATTATTTTCTTATTCTTGCACCGCGGCCATTATTATCCGAGCGCTTTTCCCCTACTGCATTATTAAATATTTCTTATTGGAAAATTGCACGCGTACTTATATCTTTTGGATACAACGAATAGACCTGTTCTCATACTATACTAGGTAACGGTATTTCGCTGGCGACACGTCGCGATCGTGAAAACACATCCTGTTATGCAAATATTGTATTCTCACTATGTACTCGATGCTTATATGTAATTGCTCATGAGATTCGCACGGATTTTATGTAATTTTTTTTTTCTTTCTTTTTCTCATTCGATACTACACACGTCATACGTTCTCGCTGTGCACATGCTTCGAGATTCTCTGTTTAAAACCACTTTCCATTTTGCTCCGTCACCATATGTTTTCACTCTCGGACGTTCACTCTCGGCTTCGATCACGCCGTACCCTTTCAACAAATCATTCGACGCCATCGCGGCAGCGTCTCCTCTCCTTGTTTACCAGTTTTAATATGTATACGACTGTTGACGCTTAAAACGTTATTCTTGACAATAGAGTATACTTGCGCAAACTTTGTACAGTTACGAATTTCATTTACCGTACAGTCATTGTAGCTTTACGTACAGAAACCAGTTGGCTTCAGAGTGATTGTAGATGACAGATACTATAGTAAGTAGTGTAAACGCCGTTACCGTCGAAGGTTAATGTGGTAAGTGAAAAAGGGAATTCATGACATCAGGAAATTATGCACGAGTTAGACAACGCAGAGTACAGTAATTATTATACATGATCTGGTAGTCCTTCGATATAAATTAATATACAAGAAATGATTTTTCATTGAATATCTGTTTGAATAAAAGTAAGTATTTTTTTTTCTTGTGTTTCGTATCTTTAATAAATATTTTTATAGTGAATTATAGAAAATTTCGAAATTGACAATTTTTTTTTTATTATCGTCTACATTTACTTTACGTGACTTGTACGGGTACTCACGTGAAAACGGTGAATTTCATGATGCTCCTTGTGTCTTTATTTTCTTTCTTCGCCCTGTAAGCGTCCCTCTTTTTTCCACTTGGTGTAAGGATGAACTCGTGACTTTAAATGAAGCTTCGAAATCGAATCGTGAAGATAAATAAAGAAGCAAGAACGAAGCACACCACTGCAAACGCGGAGGCTGTGTACTTTGGAGTGCCGAGCGGAGTTTCCCCTTCTCTCTATATATATGGCACTCTCACTCTGGTACCAACCACCATACTCAACAGTCGATATCCCGTTGGTGTATTTCTCATCCTGAGGGATTCACTCGTAGAAGTGAATCCGCCTCAGGTGGGGTCGTGTACGAAATAGGTTTCAACTTTGACCCAAAATATCAATGTAGTCGTCAGGTGATAATGATAAATGATATTAATGAAAATGATGATATATATATGTATGATATTTTGTAAAAATATATTCAAACATAATAATAATAGTTAGCTTCGTCTCAATTATTATTTTTGATATTTTTTTATCGTTTCATTGAAGGTAAGAAGGCAAATTTACAGGTTATGTTTATGTTGTATGAAATTTCTGAAATTGTTCGTTTTTTCTGAAACATATATATGTAACGTTAGGAAACTTTTACTAGAATGATTTTCGACGATTTCTCAAAAGTGAATTATTTTTCGGTTTCGATACTCCTCGGTACAGGAAGTTTCACTCGGCATTCTGTAACATAGCTTTACAATTCCTTCGCACCTCGCGGCGCATCCATTCGTGCATGCATCGTGTAACAATGCGTTTAAAGCGGTAAAAGTTATTTCATGACGAAGTAAACATTCACTGCGCGTTGAATGTAAACGATCGTGATAAGAGTCTATAAATTTAAAATAGTTAATTTTTCAAATAAATAAATCGAATACGTGTAGATTAAGTGTCAAAAGTCAGTTAAAGATTTGAAAAATTGAAAAAAAAAAGTCATCGGTACTTGCGATTATCGCGTTGATGAGATCATTAAATAACTTGAATATGCAAATTGTATGCAACCTGCGAATTAACCAACGGTACGTGATGTGTATATCCATCCGTAAAGGAGTTATGCAAATTTCATCCCGCAAATGCTACCTGAGATAAGATACATGACGAATAGAGAAAAGTCATCATTATGAACAAAAATCATTACGCTAGAAAACAGTTTGCTCGGTTGATATTAACGACGTTAGCGTCAAGCATATAAAAGGATGATGTCACATGCTCCTGGACAAAATTTGTTGACTTTTTATTTACATTGCAAAGGTTTAGATAGTCAATTGAACAGTAGTCGAGGCGCCATCTTTGACATTTTTTTTTTCCTATTTCATCATATCGATTGCGACGATCGAACGAATTCCTTACGGCAATTTTAACGAGTGCGTCCACGAAAAATTTATACGTGTTTCAGAGTCGATACGAAATTTCTAAACGATATAATAAATAAAATTATCTAATTTTTGACCTGCCTCAACATTAAGAACTATATATAAATTAAAAAAATGTATACATCGAGATATTTAATATTATGAATATCATAGTGGAACAATGTTTTACAGAGGACTCGAAATTATTTCATCTCTCAGGTCCGGTCGACGTCATAAAAAAATGTATTACCCAGTATATACCGACTACACTGTTGTTCTCAAATCATGTAATTTATAACACGATACTGAATCTACAACTCATCATCCTTGCAGGAGTGTCCCGAACACAATGAGAATTCGAATTCCTCGGCTTTGTAGGTAAAAGCGAGAAACTATTGTCGCGATGGGGCAAGGAAAATTTATAAATTTACCATACTAGCAAACAGGACCCTAAGATTCTTGTCCAACCATATAAATCAACAATAGTTTCGTAAAAAGTTCCAAAAAATATAATACAATTATAATCAATATTTCTAGACATTTTCAAAAAAATTCCGTACAGCATTGGACAACGTGTTTTAGATCGCGCTTAAGCAGTGAAAGTAAAGATACGGTCCCGTACCTACCTTGCTGAAGGCAAGAATGCCACCGCAGTGTCCCTCATGCCCGATCGTTCATTTGATTTTCAATTATTCACCGAGAGAGACGAAGAGGATACGAATTAAGATCCAAGCGAAAACAGAAGATAAACAAGAGACACTTATTACCAATATCATAAAAAAAAGTACCAAACAAACACATAACCAAGGTATCAGTTAAATATCAAGAGACAAGCATACACACAGACAACCAAGGAGCACTGCATACCTATATCTTTATAACCTATAAAATCGTCAACGAGCAGAGTAAGAAAAAAAAAAAAACAAAAAGAAATCACCGTTCGCGATGTCTCTCATTTTTTTGCCGAAAAACATCCGAGAGCCCACGCGAGCCCAAATCTCAAAATCTAATACCACGCGCACCAGTGAAAACCAGTGCCAATATCATCACGCGTGAAAGTCACCGCAATGAAAAAGATACGGGATGCAGTATTCGTCGATCGTGCCGCTTGTCCATTTAATTACGTGTCTTCTGACCTTTTCACGAAAGTCACGCCGCCGGTTTACGATCGTTCTCCCAGATTGCTATACGTATAGTCGAATAAGTAAGTTAGACATACGAGGAGCTGGGGGACGTTGCTCGAAATCATCGAAAACGTTGTGAAAGAAATTTGTAGTCGGTGCGTTTACATAGCGTCGACAGGCGTCTCCTGGTTCGTCACTCATAAGAATACATGATGGGGCCCCGAGGCTTTTTATACAGAGGTGAATCCATAGGTTGAATTGTTCTACCGAGCTGGAGGCAGTTCCGGCATTTCCGAGGTTCGTCCATCTTGGAGACAGCATATATGTATATCTTCAATAAATATATATACATATATATATAGGTTGTTATACACGTCAGAATCCCCGTATAAAGTGTGATCGAATTATTTATCGATAATTGGGACCCGACAGGTCCACCTCGACAGGAATGCGGTCCGATTTCAGGGCAGAGTAGCACGGTGGCTGCAAGTTACATGTCTGTCATCTTATGTAACATTCACTGTAAGAGAAAATGAGACTGTGCGGGTATAAAAGCGTATCACGCTATACCCATTATACACATATGATACATAAGTGCGTGCACGAGTCACGATCTCTTATGGGACCGCGTGCTATCCTGTCCAAAACATCGTGTTGCGTCATGTGGAGCAATTAAATACATATTTATCGAAAAGTGCCCCGCCCCTCTTCAGCCCTCTGGATTTTTTCAAACCTGACACGAGGATCCAATTGTTTATTCATATTGTGTTAGTCAGAGGCCTGATGTGATTTTTAAAGGCTATACATTTGAAATAGTATATATGTATAGATATATACGTATACAGATCTTGAAACAAAGACTCGTAGTACTGATCGTAGTAGGATTGATTTCGAGACTCATGTGATATTTTGGTAATGATCTTTGGTATTTTTACGCGGCCTCTCGCTGCATTCCACAGTACGAAGGAGACTGATATACTGACGCGAAGGCGCCATGAAATAATCGACTTGACGACGTCGGGCGTCGAATGGACACCTCGTGGAGCCAAGATTAATCAGAGAGTCGAAAAGAAAGTCGCTGCCAGGATGGTTGCTCCCTGGACAGTCAGTCTGTCAGACTTGGTTGGCAGGCTTGACTTTGGTTTGACTCTCTTCGTTGCTCTGCTTGCCGATCCAATAAAGGGAGTGGCCAGTTCAGACTACCTAACCTAACCTGATCTTATCGGATTCGCGATTCGATTCACAAGACACTTCACTCGAATAAGGTCAGGTTCAATTTCTCCGCCATAGTGGCTGCCCCAACTGAACTCTAATGAGATATGTATGCTTTTGACTTGTACGGTCGTTGCAATTGGATATCCTGAAAGACGTAGGTATTGTTTTATGAACGTATTGTAATATGTTTTATATCATGTACATTAATTATCATATTCGTGATAACGTTCTCTTAATTTTTTTTTTATTCAGAAAATCATCTGGATATCTTCGAATATTTCTGTTCATTAAGCACAGAGGATGTTGACTCCGGGGTAGGATGGAGGGCGATGCAATGTGTTACAAGACTTGGGGAACGATGAAAGTTGATTGATAAGTTAATATTACAAGTTGAATTGTCATGGTTGACTCTTATCTGGGAGTAAGAAGTTGGCGTTAGACATCAAGCGTAAATGGTTGTGACAGTGAATGGGTAATTCTTTCTTTTTCAACTGATCGATGTCTTAACAAGAAAAATGAACGTGCAGATGTGACAATAGGATGCTTGGTGGACCTAGAAACAGCTATTGTTTCTTAGTCCTAGTAATAATAGTTAAGTAGAAATTTTTTCATTAAAGCAATTTTACCTACGAGCAGTGATGGATATTTGAATGAGCATGCTTAGCCGATGCTATGGATGTGTTATTTCCAAAGGTATCATATGATATTGATGAATCATGAGTGAAAGCGGTCATTTTCTATATGAGGCTATGAATGTGATATACGTTGATTCGAAAACTGATATTTCTACTATCAATAGGTACGTGAATTGACTTGGTCAATGCAGATAAAATGTACGTAAGAATAGCTTCCCCTGACGTAAAATGTGAGTTACGTTTTCCCGTCAAGTAGTACCCGAGAAGGAATCAGTTAATGTCTTATAAATTATTAAGTGACAATTAAATCATTATCAAGTACAAGCAGCAGTAATAACACAAAGGAGTAGGGAAGACGTTAGTTGAAATTCTATAAAAGAAGTTAGATCGAGTTAAAAGCGCACATAGTCCATTAGAGCAAAGAGTTTCGATTTGCTGTTGCTTGTAACGCTGGTTGCTTGTACATGCTTGGTGCGAGATTTTACCGAGTCGCTTGAAGAAGGTAAGATGACGTCCTTTTGCATGGTTCGGGCCAGTAAGCGCCGGACGGGTCGGTAACCAAGTTACCAAGCGCGGGTAACAAATACCACCAGTAACCGCTATCTGACGTGGCGAGAGTTGTGCAGCCACCGTCGGGAGTTAGCGCGGGAAATAAAAATTTATATGTTTATAATGCCTAAAAAATTGCTCCTTAAATGCTCCATATGTTTCCGTAATTGCTTCGCTGTTACTATGTAATGATTACTAAATATTCATTAAAACAGAAAATTGTTATTTTTATTGAAATTCCAAATAATCAAGCAGATTTTCATATTATTTTCTTGATGAATTAATTGCTTTCGATTTGCTCCATATTGTTCTGCAATTATTTTTTTATTTTTTTAAAGCATCTTTAAATAACAAGTAAAATTTGAATTTCTCTTAGCTCGATTGCAAAAGTGAACAATATGATTGGTTTAAGAACACTGAAAATCAGTCGAGAGTGCCTCGAGCATCGTTGCCTCGGTTCACTGTCGAACTCAAAAAACTGGCGACTAGACGCCCTACTTACTACGTACTTACCAGAGATGAGCCGGGAGATGCACAACGCTAAGGTTTTAGGCGATACCAAAAACATGGCGCTAAATCGTAGCAGCGAGTTTAGGAGTAGGATTTTGTGATCATCGTTTCCGTCGATAATGTGTATCCCGTGGTAGCCGAGTTAAACGTGATCACGAAAGTATAACTTGGTGGCCATTCATGAACAGAAAACTATATCTCTATGCTTATACTTGTGTCGGGGGTTGCTTTTTGTGTTTGTTGTCTTTCAAAAATCAAGAATATTAAAAAATTCAATTTTATAGCATGATATATTTTTATGAGTGAAAACGTGTGTACTGGGCCTAGGACCTAGATCAGAAATAAACTTAGGCTAGAAATCAACTTAGGTTAGAGATCAACTTAGGCTAAAATGTCTTGGGTCCGAAATCAACTTAGGTTAGAATATCTTGTGTTAGGTCAAGTTAGGTTAGGTTAGACTAGATTAGGTTTGCCAGGACCCAAACTGAGTCCACCACACTCATTCTCACTCACCTGTAATGTTAATCTCAACTTATTATACATTATATTTTTGGGCTATTTATGGGCTGTCGAATGCGCCTAGTCGCAATTGAATCGGACCACCCGTTCTGTAAAACCACCCCCTTATATGCTTTTCCTATGTTTTTCAAGTTCAATTGCTTTGGAAACTGTTCTTTATGCATTATAAAAATGTATCATGCTATAAATTTCAATTTTCAAATCTTTTCTATTTTTGGGCTGCACCCTTTGGCTCCAAAAAACAACGCCCAACACAAGTATAAGCATAGGGAAATAGTTCTCTATTCATGAATGACCGCCAAGTTATACGTTCGTGATCGCGTTAAACTCGGTTACCACGGGATACGCATTATCGACGGAGACGATGATCATAAAATCCTACTTCTTAGTTAGCGCCATGTTTTTGGTATCGCCTAAAACCGTAGCGTTGTGCATCTCCCTACTCATCTCTGTACTTACCTTGAATTAAAAAAAATATTGTAAGGGGGCAAACGATGGAACGCAGTGGAGATGTACTAAAGACTATAACCTTTCGAATCGGACCAATAAGAAAGCTTAGCAAACGATAGTTTTTTGGAAACCTCAACAAACTGGTGTCCAGACGCACTACTTACTACGTACTTACCTTGAATTTAAAAAAAAACTGTGAGGGTGCAAGCCTTCAGAATCGTTCAGTGATTTATTAGATCCATCTATAAATGCCAAGAAGCTTTAGAATAACAACTTTAATGACATAGTAATCTTATAAATGTGACATAATTATTTTCCAAATTTACCGACTAATATAGAGTGGCTATTCCCCTTCCAGGAGTATAAGTTCTATGGAACGTAGCTGTCAGAAGTATGTTCGAAAATAAACCGAGACAGCGATGCTCCCAGCACTCTCGACTGAAATTTCAACGCAGCTGTCGTAGGTGTGTTCGCAAATCAATCATATTGTTTACGCTTGCAATTGATCTATGTGAAAATCAAATATTACTTATTATTTAAAGATGCATTAAATAAATAAAAAACTAATTGCAGAGCAATCAGGAGCAAATCAAGAACAATTAATTCATCGGGAATATCACATGGAAATCTGCTTTGTTATTTGGAATCTTCATAAAAATAAAAATGTTCTGTTATAATGGATATTTATTAATCATTACATAGTTGCAGCGAAGCAATTACGAAATCATATGAAGCATTAAAGGAGCAATTTTTTAGGCATATAACCATCTTTCGCGTATCCTTTCGCGATACCCAACAAAGGTAAAGCAGCCAGCGTCATTGGCCGTCTAAAAAATTAATGTTTTTGGCTGATATCTCGAAAGCAGCTGCAAAAATCGTATGGGGTGAACTTTTATTTTGGTAGTTTCTAATTCTGTTTAGTAGTAAGCATCATTGTTCACTGCATTTGTAACTTGGCATTTCAGTCGGTAACTCAATTGTGACAACCAGTCTCACTTGAGAACAATCCTCGTAACATACTTATGTTAGTCCATTTACCTTCAGTCAACAATTATTTCTTAGTGCGACTTACCATTTCAGTACCCGAATGAATCATTTTGCTTTTGTACGGTCAGCTTAGTCAATCTTGAGGGTAGAGTCTATGCGCTGATCAGAGAATGCGACAGTATCTTTCTATCCAGTGGCGCCATCTCTGCGCGCAGGCGTGGCTACTGAGAGAACTAAATATCCGAGTCCCACTGGATCACTTGTTGCGTCGTCGCCGACCTGTCGCCTGGTTCATACTTCTCCGGCCCGCGCTGACACGAATTTTGATATTTTTCACGACGTGGTCATAGTCTCAACGTTCCTCTGGCGCATCCAGTGAAAAGCGTGAAAGTGAAGTGAAAAGGTTAACTTGTGTGAAGTGTTCAAGTTTTGAAAAAACTCAATGTGTCTCTCGGTCAAGCAAAATGATTCCTGCGCGCAAGGATCTTTCTGACAGTGATTTGTTTTGTTTGTTTTCCGCGCCGGCAACTGAAATCATGGTAAGTGGGGATCGAGTATACAGTGCAGTAGGGATAACTTATCTTTTTAATTACCATCACAATATCCCATAAGCGACGGCAATGCATCAGCCACGTAGATCAACGTAAATCATTCCGTGTAAGATTAAAGAGAGAAAATATATTAGGGAGTCGCGATAACGAAGATGTCCGTATGAAATAATTAAAGACCCAGAGTATAATTATGAAGGGAGGACGGCGAAATAAATGAAACGAATTAAGATACAATATTACAGACGGAGAATGCAGCGTGTGCAACCCGAGAGAAATGACGTGTGGTAATAAATATCATAATGGACGCGATACGGGCATTGTTATTAGTCAGATTGCCTGTACCGAGACGCCGATGGCTAACAGCTTCGTTTAATCCAGCTTATATGAGCCATTGCTCTTTCTGTTTACATTCCCGTTATTCCTTTACTACACACCATTTCAATAAGCCCACCGTCCATCTTTGTCAAGAGCACAGAGCAATCGGTACGTGCTTCTGCAGGATTCTTTGTCCCCAAGACCTTTTGGATTTTAGCGTCTTTAACCGTTCTGCACCAGGTACCTATAGTCACACTGTATATGGAGCCATTCGCATTCACGTTGCATCCGTCGGAGTCCTCTGTCTTCTCCGTTTCTTTATTCTCTCCTTATATTTATATCTCTTTCTCTTGCTACCTCTTCCTTTCTTCTCTTGTACCACCCCTGCACAATACATACCTACATCCAAGAGATACCCTTGGCCATTGGTTACCTACGTACACGATCACAGCGTATTATGTCTATACGTTAAAATACAATCCTGTCGATGCTCGCGGGCCGAAAACCAGTTCTCAGAGAGCGACTTTGCGATTGCGACAAATACACTATGTAGTTACGTATACTGCTATGTGGTTAACAGAATAATGTATCAGGATCTGTCAGTATTTTCTTTCTCTCTCTTTCTCGCTGTACGTCACTGTTTCGTGTCTGCTCTCTATTTGTTGAACTCGCATCTATAGACAGTCATATGTCCAATTGGATTTATCAAAGAGACTCAAGGTACAGATCTGAACCAATGCGTGAAAGAAGAACGCGCCCGAAATAATGTTCTCCCCTAACGAAAAGCGAAGCGGTCGTCTGGACCGAAATAGGCGGTGGTGGCAGAGGAAGATTTCTTCTGCCGCCCTAAAGTCATTCAAAAGAAATAGTGCATTGTATATGGTATACCGTAGTATACAGGGCGGAGCATTTATAGTGACCAGATTAATTTTTCGAAAACGAAGTTAGATTTTTAAAAACGTTCGTTATTGAATTTCGTCTTGAGTTCGAGGCTTAAGATAATTCGAAGGTGAACTTTCATTTTTTTCAATGGGAAGATGCAATTTTTCTTCCGAAAATCAAAAGAGCGTCCAATTTCGAGTCCAAAATTACAAGCACCCTAATGACCCAAAATTGACAGGTGATAAGATATTTAAAAAATAAAAAAATCCGTTCTCTACATTTCCTGCGGTTTACTATTTACATCTACACTTTCTCATCTACCCTCGTCAATCTTGAGGATTGACGAATTCGACAAGGAATTCGAGTCCTACTGGAGCGCAAAACGCGACAAAATTTAAGCCAGACATCTTTAACGTCCCTAGCAAGCTAATGGCCCTAGTCAAATTTTATTACGCTTTACGCCGCGTGCACAATGTACCTCAGGTAGGCTACCTAGAACGGATATTTTTTTTATTGGTCACATTCGACTTGGTCACTATAAATACCCCACCCTGTATGCTTGTTCAATTTTATCCAATCGTGCGTAAACGTGCACACGCTTTTGCTCCATTCTCCGTACAATAATCTCTTTAGTAGTGTACATTTAGTCTGGGAAGAGAATCTTCGTGAGTGTTTACATTCAAACCCATTGACCATGGACGATCTCATTTCTTGTATAGCTAGTTATTAAATTCAATAGCCCATTCTCATGAACGTCATGCGAGCCTCACGAATGCGTGCAATTGCACTGTCATCAGTTAGTGACGTGAATTTTCGGCAATGGAAGCACAAAGTCCCGCCGGATATTACTCGTTAACGAGATCATTTCGTAGAGGCAGTCATGAAAATCTGTATTATCGATTGGAACGATTATTCGAACTTGTCGGTAACGAAGATTCAAACGATTCTGTCATTCTGTCAATATGAAGCGTCAAAGCAGCCATTTACCCAGTTATTCTCGAGAATTTTTAAAGAATTCTCGAAATTCACGCAGCTCGCCATAAACGAACAAACAGTAATTGTCAAATGGCACGTGTAGCCGTGAAATAAGTGAAGTAAGGAAAAGAAGTCCTTGTATACGTACAGAGGTGTGAGAAGTAAGGGGAGATCTAGAAAGGTATAAAATAGAAATAGTTTCCTCCTAAATCTAATGAGAATTTCTCAAGGACTCTGATTCGTCACGTCGAATTCATGGAGTATCTGATAACCCCTAACAATAATCGATTCTCTCTTTTTGATCGTTTCTAACGATTACATTACTGCACGTCATCCATTCGTCGAATAAGGCATCGTTCCCAAGCTCCGATGACAGATAGCCCAACTACGAAGGCTTCAAAGAAGCCGTTAGTGATTTTGAGATTCCTGAGAGCCGCTACGCGTCTCACCAAGGACGTGTACAGGATTCACGAGCCAAACCTACTTGCTGCGTTGTACAAAACTGTTCTTCTATATGGATATGGAAAGTCATGATACGCAGCTGCGTCCATACTGCTCGAGCAAAGAACTAAGAAAGCAATAAGAAAGAGGCGACGAGGAACAAGAACATCTTAGGTGGCCCTCGGAGCGATTCTAGGTGCATCGTATCTCTTAGATGTTTTTCAAGCGCCACTAAGACTGTACAAACGTTTCTCTGCCAAAGTACAGAATCCTTTCATTTGACACAGCGAACTGAGACGTTAAGAAATAAAATTCAAATTTTCCAATCATACAAAATTGCATTGGGTCCGTAACAATTTTTTTTTATCATACAAAATTTTGAAAATTTTATACAGCCTGTTTCTACGACTCGGGTAAGCCTCGAATGCGTTGTTTTTCTTTATATCCTTACCGCAGTACTTAGTGGCGAAGAGTCTATCGAGACCGTCGAAAGATCTTTGTTTATGTTTCTGCGATGCTTGAGAGAAAACAGAAATGCCGGGGAAGCGCAGTAGCGCTTAACGGCGGTTTCACGAGGACGGTCACGTGCTTCCAATCTTGGAAATAACGATGGCGCAACTGTCAGGATCCTTCCCCCATCTTACTCAAGATTTCGGAAGACTAGCAGGAGTCCGTGTCTTTCATATACGAATTCTTATCGCGATTCATATAGCAGGGTTGTTATGGGATACGTAGACTGGAGCCGTAGATTCGAGTTTCCCAGAAGAATTCTCTGTGTCTTCAAGGATGGAGAAGAAAAAGTCGACACCGGTAATTTTCTTCGGGGGAAGAAAAATCCTGACCCAATGGAGCAGATGGTCGGCAGCAGGTCGAAATCTCACGGACAAAGGATCGGTGAAACCTGCCGACCTGCAGGGAACATTCCTTCGGGAACCGTACGCCTTACCCATGTGCTCTGCTCCTCTTTCTTGTCTACCTGACACTTCTGTCATTGTGACAGCCACTGGTATACTAGGTTACCTGTGACACTGCTATTATTATTTTTTTGTTCATTCGAGGGTTGCTCCTTCCCGACAGCTGCCCTGCCAGACATTTCTTAATTTCCTGGAATTTATTAACTACTACACCGAAAATACTTGAAACCCAGAAAAAAATGTTTTTACGAAATCTAGGGAGGAGGTTGGTTTTGAAAATTTTTTTCGTATTGTTATCTAATATAGATCTTATTTATGAGATTTGGTAGATGAGAGGGGAATAATTATAATAGTAATTTCCAATTAGTGGCGATTAATCATAACTTTTGGACGACCACTGTTAATTATCTAGCTCTGCGTTATCTATGGAACGATCATCTTATATAGACCATTATTAACGTACAGACGTAAGTCGTTATGGAGTTTTTCTAGCTAAATCACTACTGTATAAATCGCGACCTGTTTCCAATCGTGTCGCATTATCTCTGTGGGATGAAAAAAAAAAACAGCTACGGTGTAATTGAAAACGCTTGATTGGCCTTTCAAACGCTGCTGGTCCTTGACGTGACAGTAATTGGAGCAGTAATAGCGGTAGTTGGCGCCTTGAAGTATGCAACCAGTTTTACCAGGTTGCACTGCGTCGAGTATTCCATCTGCCCTTACTGAGTAACGAAAGGATTCAATAAAGGTAGAATAATTGTATGTGTCAATTTATTGCGTAATACCTTCTTCAAGCTAACACCACCAGAGAAGAAAATCGAAAGAAGACATTAATCATAACTGGGGTCTAATTTTGGACTAGTAGGATGTCCTGTCGCCCAACCCAGTGTTCTTCGTTAAAAAAATTTGGTCTAAGCGGTGTTAGCTCGAAGGAGGTATACACTCCCATTACGCAATATTGTAATGTTAATTTTTTCCGTACTTCCGGTTTATGACAGACTTGCTTTTCTCTTCCTTATCTCCTCAGCGCCAGTTATCCACTGAAAAATGCATATTACGACGCTATCCGTATCCTCGACCTCGTGACAAAGATTCGCACATGTGTTTTGAAGATGTCAGCCGTCACGCATATCGCAGCACGCGTGTTGCTCCGCAATCCCTGCACTTACCATTCTCCCACCCGTGATGAAACCCGCATGCAGCTTGGACGATTCGTATGTGTATGTATGTAACGTGCGCGTATGGAGTCATGCTTGTTTAGCCACATGTGAGATGAAACGGAGCAAAAGGAAATGGGAAATGTTTAAGCCGCATCCGGTCGCACTGTGGAAACTATCCTTCCATCTTATACGATGGGACCAGGAGAGTTTTACTCTCTTTGGTTTTTCTCGTCTCTCGTGCGTTACTCGTGCTTTTGCGTTTCTTCTTGACTTTTTAACTTCTTCTCTTTTCATTACGACTATTTTCGATGCACGTGCGACGCCCCGATGTCACATCGGCATCTGGAATCAATCTTATGTTAGACGTCGGTACAATAGCTTGGGGGGGGGGGAAGAACAATCGAATCTTGACAATTCCGAAAACGTCTTATGAAATAACTCGACGTCAATAAAGATGGAAACCGGCGCAGTTGAAAATCGAAATAAGGTCTGTCACAAAATTAGGAGCTATTTAAGAGCTCGTTAAGGGCCCTAATTACAACTTTAGAGCACCATCTCTTGTAGTCGAAACGAGATGAATATTAAAAAAGTAAAACAAAGAAACGTAGGATTTAAGATTTAATTTGCTTGAGAAATATGCAGCAGCCTGATTTGGAATTCATCCTCTTATCCAAAAACCAACACTGCTCCTCTCTGGCCACAAGAGAGAAGTACCTTCCCACGTGGAAATTAAGGTGTTTCAACAGTTGGAATCTATTGTAGAATTTAAGAGCTTTCAAGATACGTGGCAGTCAAATTTAGAGCCCACCCCTTTGGTCGACCCCCCCCCCCCCATTTTGCTCCAAACACAAGAGAAAAGTACCTCCCTACCTGGAAGTCAAGGTGCTTTAACACTTGAAATCTATTGCAGGATTTAAGAGCTCCTAAGATACCCGGCAGTTCTAATTTAGAACCCACCCCAAAGGGGGTGGAGCTCTAAAATTTTAATTCGGGCACTTAATTAGCTCTTAATTCGCTCCAAATTTTGCAATATATTTTACTTCGATTCTCCAGTGTGGCGGTTCCAGTATTATTATTGACGTAATTACTTGGAATTGTGGTCTGAGACAAATATCTTCGAAAATTTTTTCCAATTTTTTTTTTAATATGAAGAGAACTTCTTAGTATATCCTGAAGAGTGGAACGAAGTTTAATATTGTTCTGCATATGATTATTCGGTTCATATATGCATTTGGAAATGTATATACAAGAGCGGCTCGTGTGACTTTGGTTTTTGTATATTTCCTCCTCCTGGTATTCATAAATATTAATGAAGACTTGGAACGCGGTGAGGACTCATCTGGACAGCCAAGCCCAAAAATTGTTAGATTTACCAATTATTACGTCATTGCTTTCTTAAATACACGAAAGAAATATTACTCCAACCAGAACCACACGAATTTTCAAAAACAGACAGATTTACTGAAAGTAAGTAAGTAACTAAGTATTATAGTTAATTTGTTTTATTACTTATTACGGAATTTTCGTCACACGTATAATTTTGAACGAGCATGGTTAAGACAGGCGTCAATTTTGAAAAATTTTATAATCTACTTTTTTTATGTTATTCAATGAGACACTAATGTAAGGTCCGATTAGTATTTATCAGTAGACATTAATTAATTTCGTCGATCGTTCAGCCACCTCTTCCGATAACACCTATCGCATTCAAAATTTCTTATGTCGTGTATGATCGTAAATAGAGCAGTCGGGGAGTTAAGAGAAACTGATTGGGAAAAGCTATAAATTTTATTCCGTCGTTTAGCTTAAGATGGTACGACTGTTTCACGAAACAAAAAAAAAATGTAACCAAAATCGTTTATCTACTTGTCATTGATGTCTGGCCATGTTGGTTCATTATTTTTTTTCTATTGAAGCATTTTAAAACCTTTTAGCCAGTTTTCATTTGGCACGATCGCTGTCCGCATTTCGCCAATGTACCAGATTCCATTTGTTATCCCATGTCGAGTTAGTTTAAATCCATTGACTGTCCTAAACATACCTACAAGCTCACCGTGTCATACATATGTATACATATATATAAAAGCGAGAAAAATGGAAACAGGATTTTCCAATATCTATGTACGCGATTCACCTATTAGAAAACTTCGATCGCTCTTCTATATATCAATGAAATATCGGATATACAAGCCCGGCTTTGTTCGTCCTGCGAGGCCTTCGTTGTTTTCCCGTGTTCCAGTTATCGGCAAACCGTCAAGTGAAATGCTCCCGGTGAAAACGAACCTTGCAGCCGCCAGTATTCCACATATTCGTAGTATATTTTCATCTAAATAGTGCAGATTCGTAGCGAATGAATTTTTTAATATGTATCCTCAGGTTAAGTTATACATTTTACATTAGATATATATATATATATATGTATATACATACTTATTCTTCCAAATTGATTGCATTCCGTTAATGCGCACGCCTATCGGAAAATTTACACGCATTGAGTGACGACGCCGACGACCAATCGGCATTGCGAAAAGCGCTGACGGAATTTCGAGATATATTTGATATGCTGCAAATTAACTGTGACGTGATAGAATAGGGATAATAACAGCTACAGTAACGTCTCCTATACACAGTTAAACCTAAAATTATTCGATATGGACGACAGCTATAACGACTTTTCGATAACGTCAAAGATGCCTCCAATAATTATCCGGCATCTTAATATCTGGATGGATTGCTAAATTTATATATAAAATTATATCCCTAATATGGATTGCGTGCCTTATGGTCTTTACAAAACAGATACACGGTACAAAAGTTACGTCGAAGAACTTTTACGAGTTACCTCTGATGACCGTGTGCATTCTCCGACGATTCCGTGATTCACTATATAGACGCCATTACAGATAAACTCTTACTATATTCAACCTTTGTTATCCCGCCTTACACACGTCCAAACGGAACAATGGAGCATCTGTGCCACCGATTACTTTCGAGCATTTATTTTTATTTTCGATGACCTGTTTTTTTAAATACGGGTTCTGCAGCATAACTGTTCTTTACGTGTTCATATAGGTTATGTATACGTGCCTACCCAATCTGTCAGATATATTTTAACATTTTTTTTTACGCGTGGCGCAAAGTCTTACAAAAAACTAAAAAGGAAGAATCTCAATGATTTTCTAGTTCCCCAATTACCTCTTGCATGCTTGGTCCACGTACACACGTATATTTCAGAATAGTTTATTCAATATACATACACACACACACACACACACATACATCTATATATATATACATATATACACGTGCATGTACCAGTTGCTCGACCAGGTGAATCACTAGCGCAAGCATTATACGAGATAAGAACCTTAACCGTGTATACAGTGGCGGCCTATGCTTTATGCCTCTCTGAATTATATTATACTAGACCAAAGAAGGCAATAATCTATCCAACAGTATACAAGTAACGAGCAGCAGTAAGCGGTTTCGCTAGTTTTTCTCCGTAGATGTTATAACGAGTCCGATAGCGGATCTGCGAGCGTCCAGTTGCGAGATTCTCAGGAGCACTACCGCCATCTGTAAAGAGTCCAAAGAAGTTCCGTGGCCACTGCTCAATATCCCAGAGGCAAAATTAAAAACGAGTCCGCAGCGAAGCGTCATGAGAATTTTCAAGAGGAATTCGGGTTGTCACGACGACCTCTTAACGACTCAATGATCTCTTTTTTTTCAGCAACAATGCAAATTTTTATCAAGCATTCTTTTTTTCTTTAGCTCTTTCGAGGATTTATTCCTCTTTAACTATACCATATATAGGGTTAACTTACATAGGATCCTGTTTGTAACGTGATTGGTGTTCTCTCGGCAAATTAAATAAATTGCCACATTGTCGTAAGTTAGAAAAAAGAAAAAATGATATTACTCAGTGCCGTGTTTACGACCCACCAGCCTCGTTGTTAGGCTCATTGTCCAAAGCCGAAGGTACAAGCACGTGCGAGCTTTACTACGCGAGTAGACGCTGGGCAGGTACGTCAGGTAAATAGGAACGATGATTCAGCTCGAGAGATCGGGTTCAAGTCAAGTTACGACTCACGCAATTCACTCTTATGATATCTAAACGCAATGGACGTTACTTACTCTAGTACCTAGACGTGCTTTATTGCACGTATGGGAACTGACTAGCTTTTTACTGTTATGTATGTATCTGTAACTACTCGAACTCTTCCTATAGAGATTCTTACAAGGGTACTGCTAATGATACGTACCAGTACTGAAGTATGTACCGGTTCGGTATAGGGCGATGCAATCTGTGAGAGCTTATATGGCTCGCGGTAGAAATCAAGCGGTTCTCATAAATATTGCCGATTAACGATTTTCATAAATCATGGAGTAGCTGAGACGAGGGGGGAGGGGGGGGGGGAGAGAGATAGGAATATTCTGAATAGAAGTTAAATAAAGATCAATGGGACGCAGTCAATCTTGACCACTATTACGAGGTTATATTAATTGGAAATAATTGATTGGTCAATCGAACAATTGATTGTTGCATTCTTACCTAAATTTATGTATGACTTTTTTTTCGTTAGAGTAACTATTGTAGTGACTGTACCTCGATTCTGTTATCTTGGGTTAGGGGTACGACTGTACTTTGCATAGTAATGCATATACACGCGTGGAAGACGAGAAGAATGAAAAGGCACAGAGAGATGAGTCGTGCGAGAATGATAATTGCTCGGTGATTAAGACGTGATGTCGTCGAGGTATTTGCCGACCTAAAGTATAAGGCTTGTCGTAGTCGGTATTACCTAGTGCAAGACCATCTACGGGAAGACCGGTAATTCCATGCGTGGAGGTACGAGTCTCTTTTTCTTTTTAAGGATAGAACAAAGAAAGCCGACGTTACGATTTCTATCGCTAAGTGTTGAGATTAATTGTTTGTCTTTGAATTTTTGAAATTCCCGCTCAATACCGTAGTCCAACAAAGGACTATAAATAACCGTGTAGACAGCTTACTTGGCTACTGGTCTTTTCTATCGCGTTAGCTGTGCACTGGGTTTAATGTAAATCTCGTATTACCTTGCTCTCATGTGCCCGTATATACCTTTTCTCGTGATGCAATCCGTTTGATCTGCCGTACCGACTCGTATTCCTGTTTGCTGTCGCCACCTATCAATATACAACCGTAAGCGCATTGTACGGTATACCTATTGTTCTTGGCTTTCGTCGACGCGGGAGTATGACGAAACTTTGTAAATACGCCACCCGCTGCTGTACGCAGCTTGAGCCTACGAGGAGCTGCGACAAGTTACTCTGCGAAAACTATCGCGATGCCACGTTGCATTTTGTATAAATGTCAAGCGTCATGAATGTCTACGACTGTAGCGGAGCAGAACTTTGGTCTCCGGTTTGGTCTGTAACAGCCCTTCTCTCGTCATCGAAACGTGACCGAATGAAAAACATCGTAAGAACGCGAGCGACTATTGTACCAGGGCCTAGTAAGAAACAGAGAGAGGGAGAGAGAGCGCAAGGCGAGGAAAGGAGAGAATACTCTTAAGAGTCGAAGAAAAAAAAAAGGCGTGGCTACCTTCTGGTACTTTCATACTGACAATGAATAAGGTCGTACACCTCAAAATTCATCTGGCTCTTTTACGAAGTCTCAGCATCTACAGAAAGAACTCGCTCGGGTCAACGGTTAGGT
The DNA here is from genome assembly GCA_030142285.1 of Calameuta idolon. Taxonomy (NCBI): domain Eukaryota; kingdom Metazoa; phylum Arthropoda; class Insecta; order Hymenoptera; family Cephidae; genus Calameuta; species Calameuta idolon. The sequence continues at coordinate 3,677,870 of JARQSV010000350.1, read as the reverse complement.
TTCAATTAGACGAAGTAGCTGCGCTTACTCGGAGTGCGCGACTGCATCTCGAGCACTCTTTGTCGCTCGCGCGAGTAAATCTTGGCGACTGCCCTGCGGTCTTGAGACGAAAAATTTATTAAGTACGATTTTGAATTTTTTGAAGTAATCAATCGTATAATTCTTTTTTTATCTGTTCGTTTCGAGTTCCCCTTGTAATTTACTTAACGATCTTTTTGTACTGGAAATCGCAGCATATATTCGTGTATATATATATATATATATACGCTTTGAAAATTCTATGTGTTCATTTCCATGTAACTGCAACTCCTCACATGCTCAATTGCATTGACAGTGATGTGCGAGCGTGGTCACTGCAGGCGCGTTTCTAACCGCAAAATGTTACGTGCTCACCCTCATGTCTATTCGCACGTATTCATGCGACCGCCGTGTGTCGTACTCTGGTGCAGAAACGCTCTCGCGAAAATTGGCACGCTGGTTACCTTCGACAACTGACACGCATCGCTGTTTTTTAAACAGAGAGGAAAGCAACGTTCTCTGTTTTTCCAAATGGACCGTAGTTTATCTCAGTTTTACAATCTCTCGCGCGCACTCGGGATCTGCACAGTGAGCGAATTTTATTTTCAAACGAACACACTGATTTTCATTTTTTTTTTTTTTTCGTTTGTCGGGATGACTTTTTTTTTATTACGTTGGTAATCCGAGAGCATATGCTCTCGAAATTTTATAAACCACAATATTTTTATGTGGTTCGCGTAAAATTGGACGTTTTCAAAGTGCGGCATATGCACGTTCTTTTTTTTTTTTATAGAGATAACTTATCGCTCGCCGTTAGTCCTTATCGATTTGGAACTTTTATGATCGACAACTTCCTCGTATCGTATCTCTCCACTCGTACCACCTTTTTCATTCTACGAGATTCACTTATACCGCTTCTCTACTGACCTGCATTTTGACATAATTTTTACCTTACAATTTCTGACACAATTTGCGTGTTCAACCTACTGCCCGAAGATCTCGTTAAATTTGACATTCAACATTCACTGAGATTCGCCCGACAGAATTACACGATTATATAATCTACTATCATTTCCATTCTCTGCATCTTGCGTAACGAGTCGTTTTCCTTGTAATACAATAATCTTAGTGCCTATCGTTGCTATTATTAGTCTCGTTCCGATAATTTACGAGAATCGATTAATATCGGCCTTGACTCGCGCAAATACTTTGGTTAAAAGTCCTTAAATGTCGTATGACGTTTTTCAAGAACTACGTGAATCCAACCTCAAACTTCCGGGCGCACGCTGCGTCATTCTCTGCTATTCATAATCTAAACGATTCGTAATATCGACGGGACTCGGTGATGAGTAAAAGTTTTATGTATGAAAACAAAAATTAGTTTCTTCAAATTTAAAGAATTTTTTTTTAATTATACCAAATCGATTATTATAATTCATAATTAGTCTTTTTTTTTTAGTACCTCACGTTACTGTATATCTTTAACAAAGATTCTCTTATCGTTGCCATATTAACGCCTTGCAATTTTTATTTACTACTCTATGATAATAAGAGCAAATAATAGAATACGCAAGGTTTCCAACGCGCTGGCTCTTAGCGACGTTCGCACGAGCATCCTCGTACCACATACAGCACGCGGTGATTGTCACTCGCTAATATCACTATAGCCATTACCAGGAATACAAACAATAGCCATGATAACGCTGCGAGTTCTAACCAACAGATGTACAGTTGTCGTTGACCGACTCTTCGTCACGCCTACTACGACCACACGTTCCCCATTGGAATCAGCTATTGAAGCTTAAAAATCTATAATCATGATAAGCATCTATTGATAACAACATTTTACAATGAACCCGTTGCATAAATCGAAGAAATTTGGATTCCAATATAATTACCTTGCACCAAAACGTTATCAGTACCAGTTACCAATCCATTGTGAAAATAATCAGATAAAAAAATAATAACAATACTTTTTACCAAAAACCAAAATTGTTCCTATCCTACAATTTTGAGTTTTTTTTTTCTAAATAGTATCAGTGAAATCTTCCTTTTTCTTTCGACGCTTTTTTTTTCTCGATTTTTCAAAACACTGAGAACCACTGTCAGCCACTGATATGATATACCTGTACCTAACTCGTTATCAGTGTTAACACAACAGCATTCTAACACCAACAAATCGAAGTTCACTCGCACGATTTCAAGCTTGTTCCTGAGCTACGAGCAGCAGCATTCACAGTCTGTTCAGTTGGTTTCTCTCTCCTCTCGCCTTTCTCTCTCTATCTCTCTCTCTCTCTTTCTCTCTCTCTTTACGCCTCGCTTCTACGTGCATTATAACGAAACTGCTCAGTCAGTAGAGAGACGCTGTTCACAACACGTGTCTCTCTCTCTTTCTCTCTATACTCGACAATTGCGCGAATCCCGTCACTCCTTTTCACCTGAAGAACGAAAATTTGCACATCTTTTCACCTGGAGAACGAGAATATTCGAGGACCCGTTAAACTCAGCGAAGTAACAGTGCTGTTGGTTCGCGTGACAATATTAATAACAGTGCGCGATAAGGTGACGTACGTCATCATATAAAAATTGCGAAAATCATTCGAATTGGATTAAATAGTCATCCCGAAGAAAAGGATATCACGCGGTACCTCTACTGGGATGGTGGATCGTCAGGTACCCCGTAGAGATTTTCAATATTTTGCTAATTTCTTAAACGTCACTTTCTATTACTCCACCCTGTCTCGTTGTCTGGGATCTTGTGTCAGGAATTAACGTAAACAGCTATGTGTATAGGTATAGTGCGGTAAAAGAATTTCGATACACTGACGTTTCTTGGTTGGGTGAACTTGAACGGATTCGTCTCCTCTCTTGCAACCGGTTGAGATGCTGGCGCCAAGAGGGAAAAGAAAGTCCTATCTCGGTACACGTATTATACGTGCAGAGTTACTGTACCTCTCTTAATGGTAACTTGCTACCGATCGTCTCGAAGGAAATCCTCGATATCGTGGAAGGTAATCGCACGCTCTATTTCATGGACGTCGGATCGTACCTTGAGAACGGAACCTTTTGAACCTTTTTTTTTTTCTTATTTCGCTAACTGGACCGTATACAGCAATTGTTTGTTACGCTTACCTTGTAAATTGTGACTTGTATAGTGTATCGCGATAGTGGTTAAGATTTTATGAGAGTCCACTGTGCGTCCGTTGAACATCGTCAACCATGTGACGCCACTGGAAAACGCCGATGGACTTGCGTTTATTGACTTGGACGTATTCTGATAGCAGGTCAGGATCTTGAAGGTACTTTGCCGATAACTCAGTTATTTTCGGCGATATTTTTCTCTTATCCCTTTGATTTTTCAAAGTCTGATTAGACATCTGCAATAATGAATCTGTCTATCATTTCTTTTTGTATAATAACAATTATGCAGTTTATCACGTGTACGATATATATTATACTTATTATTGTATTATCTGACTCGTAGTACAACCTGCTATGTATGAAAAATTCTCGATCGGTTGTACGATAAAATGTAGAATAAAATTTGTCTACGCCGGTTGAAGTACCCTCTGTCCATTTTATCAGCAAGATCAATGTTACTTGACATTTGACATTTGAGTTGCCTAGGTTTGTCGGTATAATTAACTCTGATAAAAATCACGGGGCGTTTTAAAAGTATCACCGTGTACATCAGCCTACATGTCTGGGGTACAGTTAAGGACAGAGGAATCAGCCGTTTCTGGTTCGGCGATGTTGAATTTTTACTTTGGGCGAATTTCTAGAGCAACGGGTATCGCCTGACGTTACTTTATACATATGTTTATTCGTCGTCGATGTAATCCGCGTTCACATAACGCGACAGAAATGTAAGCCAATATCGCTGGATTTATTTACAGTGACGAATATTGCATTTCTTTGTGTACCAGTCCATAGACAAGGTCGTGCGATGCGGGTTCGAAGGATCGATTCTTCGCATTCCTAAGCGACATAGTCGATTCACGGAAACTCTTTATCGTTCCTTGCAATCGCGCAAATCGAACGACTAAACTGCACGATAGCGTCGCCCATAGGTATAGTTGACGGTAGTGCGAACGTCGCGCAAGGAGAGGAGGATATAATGGCGAGGAAGTAGGAGCAACAAGGGAATTCACAATAGGTGTTTTACGCTGGCGCAAGCGCGTATGCGTGATCGTTAGGACTGTCGTTCGGTTTTTAGTCGCATCCTAGGCCGTCGCGACAAATACCTTATATCGGTATAAAAAAAAAAGCGATCTTTATGATTGGCGAAGGGGAGTTTGAGGTGTTGATTTCTTTTGTTGAAATACATAAGGTCAATATTAAGGCGCTATCGCGATACCTTGTAAGCATGAGGGTGCTCCTTGTAAATGAAGTTGCCTGTTCGGTTGCGGATTTGGGAGTGGAAATTTGTTTAGTCTAGAGAAAATTTCACTGCGTCGTTTCGTATATATTTAGTAGCAATGTCATAAGGACGATTTAAGTTACGTAATAAGGACGGTACTTGCCGAATGACCGCAGCCCTTATTATTATTATCGGGAATTTAAAAAAAAAATTTATATCGCGTTGGCGCCATTTTACTCGAGTGTAAGGTATACGCATTATTTTTTTTTTTTTTAATTTCCGTACCAAGCATCGATTTCGTTCTCTTAATATCCCCTTACACTATTACGTATTCTGATAGGAGAGCACAGAGTAATTCCCGTCGTTCTCTTTGAATGTGAAATATTAAATATGGATTTGAAACTGCTGACACAAATGCGGCTGCTGCTCAG
>JARQSV010000350.1:3528513-3672961 GCA_030142285.1 Calameuta idolon | reverse complement strand
ATTCCCGTCGTTCTCTTTGAATGTGAAATATTAAATATGGATTTGAAACTGCTGACACAAATGCGGCTGCTGCTCAGCAGGACCGTTGCGCTTGGTGCGAAACCGCAAGGCGAATATTGCGTTGCGCGAAAACGTTTCTGGTTCGTCATTCTGTCGGGACTATTTTCATTATTCCCGGAGACAGTATATTCCTACCTATGTGAACCTGTTACCCGACTTAAAAATATTTTAATTTTCAAAACGCGATTTGATTGTACCCCGTTTGTATCTCTTTTTACTACTTTGATTTTCGCTTGTACCCCAAGAAGTACGGAGATATAGGATGATATTCAAAATTCGCTACGTCAATTTTTGAGCTAGCTCAAATCTGCAATGGGAAACTTATTTAGAATCGTTTACACCCGTTTGTACCACTTTTCATTTCGCTTGTAGCTCAAGAGGTACGGAGAAACAGCAGGAAATTGAAAATTCGCCCAGAGGGTAACTCCGTCATTTTTTAAGCTAGCTCAAATCTGCAATGGGCAACTTATTCAGAATCGTTTGTACACGTTTGTATCATTTTTCATTTCGTTTGTAGCTCAAGAGGTATGGAGATACAGGATACTCAAAATTTGCTAAGAACTCTTTGAGGTACAAAGAAAAATAAAAGTGGTACAAAAAGGTACAAACGGGGTTCAATCGAATCGCGTTTTGAAAATTAATATATTTTTTTATTCGGGAGCCAGGTTAACATAGATTATATTCCTTTGTATGTTGGCAAAAGTTAGTGTTAGATCTGACTGTAGACGTAACGTTTAAATATTTTATATGGAGGACGAGTTCCAGGCTTTGTCATCTTTGAATACGTGGTACATACAAGTCCGTGTTATGTCGTGGCTGCTATTTTTTTTATATGGCATTCAGGTAATATATTTTGCGTGCGTTGACTTACGTTTACTCTCTTTCTACTTTTTCCAGGAGTTCCTAAGCAGTTCCTGGTTACACGAGGATGGAGGATTCCTTGGTGCATCCTGATAAGTCGACGGGAGGATTTTCGAAGCGGCAGGACGGAGTAGACGAAGACTGTTCGTCGGATGAAGGAGTCAGGATACTATCGGTCGATAAGGTCACGGTAGAGAAAATCGTTCTGGAGACGGAACGATCGCGTGAAGTGCTTCTGACAAAGAGTGAAAGTTCGCGTAAAGTTGCCGAATTGAAGAAACGCTTCCTGGTGAAGCCAAAAATAGTGCAGGAAAAAATATCTTTTGGTACGAAGATAGGAACTGGTAAGGTATCTGCTGGTAAGGATGCATCGATTATCAGAAGTAGGTTGAAGCAAGGTAACAATGGCGCATCGTCACCATCGGAGAAGAAGCAAAGTATTTTAAAGGGCGGCTCGAGACTTCCTGTTTCTAAAGTGCAGAAAAGTGGGAGCGTCACTTCGCTCAATGAGAAACGTATAAGTCCTATAAAACTGACTAAAAGCTCGTCTATTGGCAGTCTGATAAAGACTAATAAAAATCTTAAAGTTGCGAGTCCTGCCAAAACTCGTAAAATCCCGCCCAAAGTGCCACAGAAGCCCAAGAGACAAATTGGATCGTCAACTTGTGCTGGGAGTTCAAGGACGATTTGCAACAAGGATTCAGAAACGTTGGCGAATAAGAAAGATGAGGGGATAAAAAATGTAAAGGATATTCGGAACGAGGATAAATTCAGGGAAGATCATAATGATGGGGAAGGATCGAAGAAGGGTACGGATCAGCTGGAGAAAATAAGAATAGTGGATGAACTCAAGAAGGATAAAAGTGAATTGATAAAGGTAGACGAGACAAAGTTGAGTTCCGGAAGTAAGAGTGATTCTGGCGGAAGTAGTGCTGCTCAGGATCGTTTGGAGAAGAGTCAATCGGAGATCGAGAGACTTCAGAGAAATCTTGGTACGAGCATTCATGCCTCCACTGCTGAGACTTACAAGAACGAGATCGTAAATCTTCGGGCTCATTCATTGAAGGTCGTTCCCATTCGTGACCTCGACCTTAACGAGAACGTAACCAAGAGGTCCTTTGATAAGGAGTTCCTGGAGAAACATAACTTCGATAAGAAGCTCGAGATAGAAGAGAAGCGTCTTCTTGAAACGGACTTGGATTATACGTCAGATACAGAGAAGGTTGACAGGCAGCAGGCACCAGCCAAATACGGTAAAAAGGTCACCGAGGTCGAGAAGAGATGGTCTGGTGAATTCTTAGAGAGTCAACTGGATCAAAACTCTTCGGAATCATCCAAGTCATCCTACGTCGAGGAACTGGGTAGCATATCCTCTCATGAAAGTATCGTCGAGGACACGGGTACCTCTAGGTTTGTTGAGCAGGTACAGAAACGCTTGGACATCAACCTCGAGGATGCTATTAGGAAATCTAATGAGGTGTTAGAGGATACGGTGAGTACTGTGGACTCTGACTCCTGTCTTGAGGATAGAATTAGAGCCATCGACGAAGATATAGAGGAAGCTGGCGAACAGGGTGAAATCGACGAGACGGAAAACGAGTCGAAAAATAGTACTTTGAAGGAATCATCTGTGAAGACCTGTATAACTGATGACTCCAGTACTTTGCGCGATAACGATGCTACTTATGAATCGAAGCAGAGACCTGTGATAGAGATCGACACTTTAGAAGCTTCTGAGAAAGATGTCAACAGCGAGAAATGTCAATCTACGGCACTGACCGTACAAAAGATCGAAGATGAGAAAAAAATAATTGTAGATACTGTTTTCTTGAAAGAAAATAATTCCAAAGAAGTAAACAATGATTCGTTCATTGAAGCAGCAGTCGATCCTGCTGTGGTAGAAGTTCCTGAAGATTCAATATTCTCACAGGCGGACATTGCCCAGGGGAAGAGGGAGAAGATTATCTCGAAACCTTCTACAGGAAAAGACGGATACGCGAATCTGATACAAGAATTCAAAATGGATGCTGGCACTTCGAAACCTGTGAAGGACGAGAAGAAACGCAAGGGCTTCCGACGTCTTCTTCCTGGACTATTCTCGCCTAAGGATTCCCGGAAGGAGTACAAGAAGGAACAAAAGGAAAAGAAGAAACGCGAAGAGAAGCATTTTACGCAGCATCAACAAAATGGCAATTACACCAGGTCACCGGATACGATGAACCTCAATGAGGATATCAAGAGAAATGTTAAGTTGGATACAAGTCTAAACAGTTCTATAATAGAGGAGAGATTAAATGAGATAAAGCAGGAATTGTTTCCTGAACAAGGAATCATTACTAGTACGCCTGATCATTTTCTCCAAGGCGACCGAAGTCTTCTTCAGGATGGTAGATCAGCTAGGACCTGTACAGCTAATTCATCATTGAGTTCTATAGCAGCTGATGACAAGTGGATCGATCATAATATTATCAGTGGATCGCCGGACATGAGAAAGATCAAGCAACGTCGTGCTGATGACCGGAAATGCAGTCTGGAACGGAAGCACAGCTTACAAGATACTCAACCCAGATTCATGAGGAACCACGGTCCTTCGGGAAGGATCTCGGCACCTCCGAGTGAACGATTCTTGATAAGACCCAGGGCAGTGCACCCGGTTGACAGGCCATTGCCTGCCATACCGCAAAAAGTTGAATTTTCTAACTATGAAAATCACAACGACGTGCAAAAGCAACGAGAATTGTCACGCGGTAGACGTACGACTGATAATTATCCTCAAGAATCATACATGACAGTTAATCAGAACTATGAGAACGGTAGACTATATGAAAACGGTAACTTGATGGACGCGGACAAAATTGAGATCAACAGGAATCAGAGCATTGATTCTGGATTTAATCTAACTCCAGTTTCAGCTCAGGTTAAAATCACAAGGCAATTGATTGTCAATCAAAATCAAAAAGCTCCACTCATTGGACGGTCGCCTAAATATTCACCAAATACGAGTCAAAAATCTGGAGACTATGCAGACTCTAGTTACACTCCAAATTCCAGTCAGAAAAGTGAATTTTCACCGAGTAGTTCAAAAAGTGGGGAATACTACTTAAATTCTCCTAGAGGAAGTTCTCGTACATCTCCGAGTGACAGTTTCACCGAAAGACGAGATCAGATTTATGAGAGCAAGCAGTCATCTCCTAGAGCTTATCCACTCTCACCTAATGTAAAAATTGAGACCAAGACTGATCGTGTATACGATGAGACACCAGTGTCACCATTGCCTGACAGGACCAGATCGCCGGAATTCTATGAGAAATCTTCATCCAATTCCAGAATCTTTAATCAGACTTTGCCCAATGCTGATGCTATATACGTTCAAAGAAATTCGCCAAACATTCCTATGTCAAATAATCTTGCTAAACTCAGAGCTACTGTAGACAATGTTAACGAACCGGATGTAGCAAATAGAATTTACAAGGAGAAAAATGTCACCGGACCTAATGAGAATTCCAAACAGAACCCACCAAGGGTTGTATCACCAGTACGTTGCCTCGATGGAGTAGCATCTGCACTGCCAATGTCTGATGTCTCCAGAGAAAGAGCCGTATCACCAGTTCAAAATATTCCCAGGGTTGTGTCACCCTCAAGAATGCAGAGGATAACTTCACCGCTGACTATAATCACTCAGAACCAAGTGAGAGCATCGTCAGGTCCGATTTCACCACATCCTACTAGGGTACCAGTCGCTCCGCAGACTAGACCAATGTCACCTCGTCAGGGTAGGACACCCAATGAGATGCGGACGCCGGTTTCGTCTCCAAATATGAATCAGACCAGGACGAGTTCAAGCACTGGATCTTATGTATCGATGTCCTCTAGACGTTCTCAGCCTAACGATCAAATTCTTATAGCTTCACCGAAGAGAGAAGCCATCTACGAGATACGACGTCCTGGCAACAGATTGGAATCAAGTTGTCCCGAGTCCCCAGTTCCTATGGCAGATTCACCGAGTCAAGTTTTGGGTTCCAGGCAGTCTCTTAAGCAAACCGTTGCCGAGAGGCTCGAACGCTGCAAGTCTCCACTGGTTCATGATTCTCAGAAGAGTTCTACTGTACCGACGGAGCCAGTGTACGGTGGTAGACAATCTCTGCAGAAGATTGTGCAAAACAGACCTTCGTCACCAGCTTTGAACTTACCTAGAAGTGTCCAGAATTCTATTCCAGACAGAATTCAGAGACCTGAACCCATTTACGTTCAGAGACAGCCTAATGGGATGCTGGCCGCAGTTGGAGCACCCATTCAAGATCTTAGGAATCATCATCAGAGAGCAGCTTCCCCGGCTGAAAGACAGGATGCTGCTGTCCAGCAACTACAGCAACAATCACATAATCAAACTGAAGCCCAGGTGATACCTGCAATGAGAAACCACGAAGTTAAGAGACAATTAGTAGATCCGATTTACGGAGAGAGGCAAGTCCAAACTCCTGGTGCGTCCCCTGTGAATAATTCTCAGCAGCCAATTTACTCTCGGAGACCGGAAGGTGTTCAGCCAGGAACACCTAGACCACCGCAAATAATTTACACGTCCAGCCAAGATCAGATTTACAAGTCCAGACAGTCTGGACAGCAGGAGCCCATTTATACACACCAACAACAGGATCCCATCTATGGTCAACGATCCTCAGAACCCATCTACGGTCAGCACCCTAGTAGACAGCTATCACCATCGAAACGTCAGACTATGCAACACCTGGAGGCTTTCTACTGGCAGCATAAAGCGCTTGAAGCTCAACGAAAATCAATGACGTCGCCCACCCAGATCAGTCATAATATTAACCATAATCCAGACAACAAAACCGAGCCTCCTGAAGTTCGTGAGGCAATTTATTGGCAGCAATTGAAAAAACTTGATGAAGAGCAGCAACGACGAATTTATGAACGGAACATGATGGACGAGAAAGACGATCCGTTATATTGGAGAAGAAAATTGCAAAGTCCACCTACGTCGCCTACCGCTGGAGTCATCAGGCATGGTTCCAGTCCGAGTCTGGCCAATCAAAGTATGTCCCTACCACCAAACGCAGAACAACTTTATTGGCGTAGCAAGTTGCAAAACTCCAAAGTCAACCCAGTGGGTAAGCCACCGATAATGGGTCAGAAGGGGCAGAACCAGCCAGTCCTGGTTGTGCGACCTCAACCGCAAGAACAGGAACAACCTATCAAAAAGGTTCCCTCCCAAGAATTTCAGGAGAAGGATGTCCCAAGGTCAAAGAGTGTCTCACCTCATTTTGCAAGAAGCGACGAGCGTCGTAGTCTCAGTTTACCGAGACAAACGAGCGAGCCTGATGACGGTGGATTCCAGAGGAATACTCGTGAGAAGAGCACAGTGGCTGCACTTCGTAAACCGGATGCTCGACCGATTTATGAAGAGGAGAACGAGGCTGACCGGAAACCACCACCAATCTTCAAGAGAGGCAGTCTCATTAGTAACTCTAGCAGTTCAGTAGATTATGGTACGGTCGGTCCTAAGAGGGTTAGTTTCTCTAACCAGACAAACTCGCCTGAGGTTGGTACTGGTGTCTGGCCAACAAAACATGGTATGGCACCGGAACCACCAACCAGGAAGCACAAGATTGACAATCCGAGAAGTTCCACCGCATCAGAAAACGATTCAGTGTTCCTGCACGACGAAGAAAATCAGAACAATACCAACAACGTTTACGGAAACGTTCTGGCCAGGTCGATTTCCCAGACTACAAGTCCTCCTGGAAATCTCGTAAACTTGGTTAAAAATAAAATCGGCTCTGCAAGCGAGAAAGTTACTACGTCCCTGAACCAGGAATACGATGCAAACAGACCGCTGCCGCCACCTCCTAGGGAAACGTCCTGGCTACTGCGACGTGCTGGTGCCAGTACAAAGGATCAAGGAAGATCCTCGAGACCCGAGAAACTTGATGCAGGACGAAGAAAGGATGGGAACGAGCAAAGAAAGTGTCCAGGACTCAGCGAGAGTGAAAGTGGCAGCGAAGCTGGCGAAGTGCAGCGGATTCTACATCGACGTCAGGGTGAGTCATTTTTCAAAAGTCCTATCATTTCTATCAGATCTATTAACATTCCTGTACAGCCGTGTGTTCTCCCTACGCGTACCGTTTTCTTCGAGTAGATAATTACATACATGTAGCTACGTATAGCGAACGAATTCACAAATAGCGACAAGACTTACAATAAGAAGTTCTGAGGTGAAAATCACGCAAAAGGTGTGCGTGAATTCCATTAAATTAATCCTGGCTCGTATCTAGCTTCGACCGCATCCTAAGAAAATGCAAACAGCCGTGTATGCCGGTGCATCTCAATGAGCTTCTTAGCAACGTGGAGACTTAAAACGCAACGGCACGTATATGCATGAGCGCGATGTATCTCAAAGTATCTCGAAGCCCGTATAAGCCGTCTGGCCTTGTCGAGTAGCCTCGCAAAGTTTTCATCGATTTGATTATAAGAATAATTATAACACATCCGTTATATACAGAGGATTTAATACAGCAGGATGTTTATATCTCGAAATACCTCAAGTATTATTGCCTTTCATGGAAACTCAAAGAATACATTCTGATTTCTTATTTTCAACGTAAATAAGACCAAAGCTAAAACATCGCTGGGAGATTACTCCCGAAGGAACCAGAACAAATAATTAAGCCAAGGTGAACCATCCACCCCTATTTCTCCCTCATCGCCATTGTTTGCGCCTGAGGGTTTAGTGCTTTGTCTCTTCCTCTTCATATATACATAATATGTATAGATATATACATATTAACTTTGAACATTGCTACCGTATACCGCAGATACACATGAAGCCACAGATCACCGATTTGACCTCTTCGTGAAAAGACGCAATGGACATTCATAGAATCAAAATGGAAGTTCAAAGGTCATCATACGGAATAAAATAAAAGTCAATCGATTCTATCAGTCTACTTTTTAGGTTGTGATCGTCTTCAGCAATATTTTCATTGAATATTCTTTCACGTGCAATACGAAAAATAGATAGCTTTGCGATAACGGAAGAGATAGGGATTAAGGGAATACTACCTTTAGACAAAGATAGATGCTTTCTCTCCCTTTCCCCCCCTATCTCGTTCTCACCGAATACCTTGTAACTAACGACGTGACGTCATCCGTCTAGAAGCGGGGGAGTACCAGCACTCGAGGCAGTTACTCCTTTCTGTCCTAAGTAAGGTCAGTAACCTTGGATCTCGGAAAGTCCATGGTAAAATGACGTCACATCAGCTGCACCCACGCATTTCCGCTTACGAGTTTCATTAGCTTTGACTATTGTCTCAATGTTTTTCTTTTCGAACCGACGAGCAATCAAGTTTTCGCCGGATGTCTGAAGTCTTCCGCGATGGCGAATGCCCCGTTTGGTGTAGGACGTATTCCTATTATCAATAATATACTAATTACAGCATGCGATCATAGCCTACGTCTGTAATCATTATCGTACAGCTTTCCGAGATTCCGTTGAGAGATTGTCAAGGGGCAGTTTAAAAATGACTAATGGATCGGAAATTAGCTGTCGTTCGGTATTCAGTGTCTGGCGAGTACGTATTTTCAAAGAGTCCGACGTTTCCTCGACAATTGTACGATTGTACGTACTCAATTACCGTGAAATTATTGAATGACCTTAGGCGTACTTTTCTTCTATTTGTCTGCCTAAGCAAAAAGTCTAGAAGGGAACTTTGCATTTCTTTCGCGTATGCAGTCCTAGTTATACAAAGTCACTGCTGCCCTGTGCATTTTCATGATGCAACTTTCGGTGCAGGAGCGCGCTAACTATTCATAGGACGTGATGACGTCTCTGGGAAAATACTTTGTCCTGGGAAGATCGTATTTTGCGTTTGTTGATGAACAGCGCGACTTTACCAGCTAACAAAACTTTGAGTAACGTCCGGTTTGTCGCAATGGTTCGTCTATGGATTTCTTTATCCGTAGAGACGCCGTTGGCTGGAGACGTTGTTACCTTCTGAATTGTCGTTACCCTCTGTATGTTGTTCGTGGATTTGTTTACCGGTAAAGCAAGGCTCGATAAATACCCGCGCTTAGGACTCTGTGTATTGACGGCTGGTACATGGGTATAAGGTAGGGTTAATAAATTTGAAAAATTTCTACAGGTAAAAAATATTTCTTTTTTTTGTAAAATCTTTCAATCTTTCTGAAAGTACGGTAACAGTGGGAAGAATTTTTTTTTTTTCAATAAAAAGTGCAACGGAAGGAATTTCCAATTTCATCGTTTTCTCGTGCGACTATACACATATGAATTCCAAATTGCATTGGTCCCGTATGGAAAAGTGTATACGAGTTTGCAACCTTCTGCTACCAGCCAGCGGAAACGGAAGTTGAGAATTGAACTTTTAAAATGAAAGAAGCGTCAGGTGTATTTGCCAAAAGTATAATTTTATTTTGACATTGACACGGGCTTTTGAAAATCGACTTTCATAGTGCAAGCTACGAGTCACCGGAAGTAGTCCTAATTCAATGTAAGAAAAAGTCAGCTATATCAGTGGAGCAGCGCTCGCTTTAAAAGGTCACTGACACCAGCCGAGAAACAATTTGAAATATAAAAGTAGACAAAGGGTTACTCGCCACCTTGTTTGGTGGCTCTCGGAGAGGGTTCAGGGGTTCGCCCGGAAACTCTCAGTAAAAAGCCCAGGAGTTAGAGAGTCGAGAGACCCTTGTAAAATCAAGCGAATGTTTTTCGCTGGGTCAGTCGCGTGGTCCAGGTAAGCAGTGAGGTTCCACGTTTTCGGGACGGTTGCTAGGAAAGCGGGGGATGTTACGGGGATCGATCCCCGACTCCCGTGACGTCACGAGCCGGGACTCTGCCAACCGGGATCGCAGAGCGTCTCGCGTCTCGTCCTCGGGATTTTATAAAAATTATTCGTCGTCTTGTAAGAGAGTCTCCGGGGCCCTCTGGTGCGCGTTCTCGTCATCCTCGTGGACTTTGACGTACGGGTATCTCCAAAGTACGAAATGTCAGTGTGGCGCGCGTGACCTGGGGCCCTTGAAGTATCGCCGCCGTCAGTAGCGCAAAAGGGCAAAAGTTCGCGGCGCGATTGCGACTGCACCGTGTTCGCCCGAGTGGATAACGCGATAGTTTAATGGCCCGAATCCCAGGTGAATCGTAGTAGCACCTAGAGAACACCTAAATGCTTTATATAGAGAGCAAGAGAGACGTAAGACAATTTTTTTCGACCTTTTATTTCGATCTGTCACAAGGCTTTTACCTAACCTTACCCCGTATCTCTCCTATTCACGCAAGGGTAATCTAATAGGGTATCTGGAAGAATTCGAAAAAAAATGAGAAAGGGATGAGAAATAAGTAACGGTTTATCAATCCTGGTATCAATAATTTCATAGGAGATGTCTTATCTCGTGGGAAGTGACATGTGACGGTTCGGAGAACGACTTGCTGTACTTCATAATAAAGTAGAATTTTCGAAAAATATTCTTGATGCTGGTTACTCGCTCTCTGGGTACCCCATGCTTTTCTACTTGTATTTCAGTGACGTAGGCTGTTTGCGTAGTAACTGGCAGGAAATATTAAATATTGATCAATTTTCTATTTTGATAACCCTCAAATACACGAGGGCTTTTAGAATCTGCTGTTTTTGTATGTAATGTTTATTTTTAAAAAATGGCCATTTCGAGGTTATGCTACGGTGCTTTTAGACGTACCCTTTTCCCGCTAATACGATCCATTCTTGCTAATGAAATTTGTCTTTTTTTTTTCCCCGTTGAAATAAAATAATTTTTATTCTGTGAAACGTCAATGGTCTTATGGCTAATCCTTATGTCGCGTGCGATAGGTATCTCAAAGATATTACGTTTTATCAAAATTTTTTTACGTTTATTTATGTTTTCCTGGGCGTTTCCTGTACTGGTATACGAAGTCCTCTGAAAAGTCTCGAATAAATGTGAAAATAATAATATCCTGGAATAACATTGTCACAAAATATATTATCGACGGGAAGTTAGCTTTGGTATAATGGCGGTTTTTATCGGCATTCAGAGACAGAGGCAGTAGAAAGGATCAAAATACGTTCCGGCAATTGGTATAATCGTATATATATATAATATATATAATAGTACTTTATCAAGGAATTTCCTAAGAGTGTGACAAAATTCCTGCAGTAATTTGAAACCCCGAAAAACGTCATACCCTTTATATAGGATGATGCAGTCACGCATCAGGAGCCAAAAGTCAAGTCTCAGGAATGAAAGACATAGAGTGAAACTTTTCCCCATGAAATAACTAGAAACTCTGAGACTTGCCGTTTTTTTCTTCTTCCTCTTCCTTCAGAACTCTTTCCACGCCTGGTTAACTTGCCAGATATATTTCTCCGGTGGGGACAGTCCCTCCTTCCTAGTAGTCAATGTATCCTCAAGAGAGATACTTCGTCAGCTAATCCCCAGTTCAGTCCGATCGAACCGATTGATTAGTACCGATTAGGATTCCCGATTATTCATCCCTAGGGAGTTTGTTTCGTTTCAGTGTGGAATTAAGATAAAAAGACGAAAAAAAAAAAAATGTCTCCTTTCTCAATCCGGCTTATCCAGCTTGCTCGATTAATTAATTAACGATCGACCATTGTATTTATTCCTAGGGAATTTCGTTTCTCCCGCTCTTTTCTTTTTTTCTTTCCTCTTCCCTTCTTCCTCAGATCTCAATCGAGCCAATCGTATCCCTTTGAATTGCAGAATGAGCTCACGTAGCGCCCGTTAATTACGAATCGTCCAAAGGCACAGCACGATGCGTGCTGTCGACTTGAAATACTGACTTCTGGGATATCTTTTCTCTCCTTCTTTCTCTCTTACTCTCTCTCACTCTCTCTCACTCATTGCTAACCTTTTACCTTTCATTCTTTACCGCTTTGCTTTCCTTTTATCTCTTTCTCTCTTTTAACCGTCCGGCACGTTCTTCATAAATTGTTCGGTTTCACTGCTCGCATTAACTACCACCATGGTAAAAGCAATAAATTAGGATTAACGGATTACATTGTTACGTCCTATACTGATAACCTGAGCGGAACACTCGTACGCTTGAATATATAACTGACTAATATGGATTATGCGATATGCATTGAAAATCACGTATACGATCCAACGTTAATCAAACAAATGCGATTTTCATAGACGTACACATTAATTAACTTATACCGTCCTGACTATTTCACGCGAGAGGAGCTACATAATTTTCTAGTAATGAAACACGCTCGTATGCCACTTCTCTATGGCGACGTACAGAAACTGAAAATTAGGACTGTCGCATCAAATGAGGATTAAATTAACTTTTCGATAATTGACACGTTAGTTGTAGTTTAACTAACGTAGAAAGTGAAACGGCGCGTAAATTTTCAGAAGTGTCTGTTTCGTCTGTAATGCGATTTTGTAAATTAGGATCGAGTAAGATTATCGTTCTATTGAATTTGAATAAATAAACTCTTTTTTTTTCTTATAAATTTTTTTACTCGTTTTGAAAATCTCGTTTTATCAGTTATCACTAATTATAAAATTTTATGCTGTTCCACTTTGATTGTATCAATAAAATTTTTAAGTGATACTGATAAATATCGATAGTCCATCAATAATCTTATAGGCAGTCCTGACAGTTCTGTCAGTGCCTACCAACCACGCTGTGGATGTACTAGACAAGTTGCATCCTCTTGACACATAAATTTCATTCATCATCGTTCATTCAAGTTTATCCCGTGGTGTTGACCGCGTCCGAGAGATGGCGCTAGTGTCGCTGCGCAACTTGAATTTACTCATCGTAACGTTAACCAAGTACAATTAGATTTGATCAGCGCTTCGAAGAGCTTAATTCGTTATTAATTAGTGAACAGAGATTTTGACTCTCATTAAGTGAAAATGGTTGTCTAAATTTGTATTTTCTTTATCATTTGTCACAGCGTCCAAGCATTCTTAACCAAATACCGAAACGATCGAGTCTATTTTAACGCAGCCAGTCGCTTTCCGATACGGAATTTTTTCGTAGCATAATGGCCGCGCTCGTTCCGTGGATCGTTAGACGAATTAATTATAATGAGTCTGAAGAAGTGTCGAAACCGGTAAAACTGTTGTGTTTGGCGCGCATTCGCGATCACTAATCGTGATGTCCTGGAGCTTCTGAAAACGCCTGAGGACGATGCTGACTCGGTGGAAGAGCAAGGACAAGAGCTCGGGGAAGGGCTCTTCCGGAAGTGGGAGCGGCAGTAAGAAGAAACGGAAGTTCGGCAGAGAAGGTGAGAGCAAGATAAGATATACTAAGGTTATCTCTAGTCATCCTGTCGACAGACAGGGATAGAGAGAGAGAGAGAGAGCAGCACTTCGTTTATGAGTATTCAAAAAAGGCATTAGCTTATAAGCGATCTTTATTTGTCTGGAAAATATAAAAATAGATCGTTGCCATGAGGGCTGGGGAAAAATGCGGTCCAATAAGCGTCTCGAAACTATAAAATATTAACTGCGTCGTGGGGGGCGTCGGGATGGGGGAAGGGTGGAGGGGGACGTCGCTGCTTTCTAACGACCTTTTTGTTGTCGAAGAGGCACCACCTTATAATGTCGACGACAATGGGATTCAGGGTAACTCGCACAAAGCAATGGCGTGCGCTACCCGCAACAATGGGTCCTAAGTTAGTAGGCGATGAGACCGGCGCATTTGGCCGGCGTCGGTTTAGACGCTTGGAATCGCCATTAATTTTGGATAAATTAGCCAGGTCATCGGTTCACGAGGTGATTTTACCCTCGTTTAACTTTTTTCCTCATTTTGTTTTTTTCTCGTTCATCTTTTCCTCTTATCTTCCTCATCGCATTCTCTGTCCCACCCCATCCGTCCTTCGCTATCGTTTCTGGCCGCTTTCTCTCTCTCTCTCTCTCTGTCTTTCTAATGAAAATGTAATTCAACCCACGCGCGAGCCGCACGCGGACAGCAGGCTGGCTTAACTTTAATTGAAAATCGAGAGAGTTTTTGATCGCTATTGGAAATCTATCACTACCCTGGATACTCATTCCACTCGAATTGACCTGGACCTTTTTTATATCTGAAATCTTTGGCTATTTTTTTTTTATACACTGTATAGATACGCTTTATCGAAATCCCGTCTTTCCTTTAGTTTGTAATACGACTCACAGATAGCGTTATCGGAGTATTGACTTTCATGGAGTTTTACGGAAAAAGTTTTTTTTTTTTGTTAAATCGATATTTTTGAACGATTGGCAAATTGATCATCAATGATCCTGACATGTGCTGGATTTTTGAACTTATCCTCCTTCGCGTACCTGTCATCTGGACCAGAGTCGGTACGTAGGCACGTTTCAAGATTTTTAGGAGAAACTGGTAAGACCTGGGATACAGAGCTGCTTGGGTAAAGTCAAAGTTAACTTACTTGTTTTGGTCGAAGAATCTTCGCGAGAAGTTAGCTACGTTGCCAGGAGATATGCATCTCCCAGTGGCAGATCCTGGGTATAACTTTAACGTGGGGGAGCGTTTCTAAAAGGAAGAAAAAAAAATGTTGAAGTTTTTTTAAATTTAAATCAATATGCTGGCCAATAATATTGACTAATCCCGACTACGCTCGATCCCTCTCCCTGCTTATATTACCTTCTTTGATAAATCTGAGGCACACGAGGAACTTAAGAAAAAAATCAATTTGGACTCATCGGATCCCATCAATATAAAAATGAATTATTTATCAGGACGACGTTACTGCTTGTAATACGTAATTTAATTTTGTTTATTGAGATAACATAAAAAAAATCATTTTCCACATCCGAAATTTTAATATCGGTACTATGAGATTCAATCGATATGGAATTTTTAAAAATTTTATCACATGACGTAATATTCTTTATTTATCTTTATTTATAGATATATCGATCATACCATATTCATTATATATCGGCTGTGAATCCTATAGGGATTTTTGTAATAGACTTGTGCGTCAAGGAATTATCGAATTTAGTAATGGCGGTGGATTTGGAGTATCGGTAACAGGGTCGTCCTCGGCTTAGATCTTTCAGGTATATACATATATCGTGCATATATATATATATATATATTATGGTAAAGGCCCTTCCGTGAAATTGATAATCGGACAAAGCGTTCGGCGAAGCATATTTCTCCCAGAGGATTTCCCATAGGCGGATTCGGTTTCCCACAGAATTTTCGGCTGCATAAACAGGAGCAAAATTGATCGAGGAAGATGATCCTTGCGACGATACGCTCGCAAAGATGGTCCTACGTAAACGTTTGAAATAAAGACAGATTGACAATTCACAAATTGGTATATATAAATGGTGACTATGTTATATAAATATATATTATATACACACTGGTATACAGGGTGGCTCAGGAGCCAGAAACATAATTTTTCGTATGATCCATTAAATTAAAAACACCCGATATAAGTATGTAAATTCATATCTATGTTAAGTCCCCTCGCCACTCGTAATCCTTTCCTACGGGATAAACACGTAGGACACGACCGCAATTTCACCGGCAGTCGTTACGCAAATACTTGACACGCGGTTGCTCTTTCCGATTTTCATCTTAATCTGTCGTCATCCCTTTGGGATCTAGAGATCCACGTCCACCCGGTAACAGACACTGGCTATTTTACACGGCTGGAGTAGAGAGAAGAAAAAAGAATTCATTCCTTCGCTTAATTTCCCCTTATACATGGTAGTAGCATATAACAGAACATGGACTTGTATAGATATATATAACGCATGGGGATGTGAAAATTCGCTTTGAATGCTAAACATTCCGGGCGTTTCGCATAGGGCTATTAAGCTGTTAACGCTATCAGTCATTATACTGGCGAGCGGATTTTTAGTCACCTGACACACTACTTATAGTCTCCTCGGGAAAGTTCCGAATGGAAGGGGAGACAGTGGATAAGAAGGGCCTGTTAGTCTTGCGGTATCGCGACAGTTATGCATAGTGTGATACTTAACTCCCCAAGGTCTTTTCATTATAAATGATTATGGCTGTATCACGGGGTTCGGAACTCAGGAAGTTCGCCCTATACCAGTATGGGGATCAGCGGTGCGGCTGAGCTCTGGGAGTTCCACGAGTTTCCATGGGGGCGACGTCACTCGTGGTTGGTAAGTATACAATGATTATTAATGTCCACTCGAAGAAGAGAAAATGTTATATGACTTGGTTATGTACGATGGAATAAGACGCTTAAGTGACTTCATCATCATTATCGTTATGCTGCCCGGACGACGAAGTCGCTTCAGGGTAACATGGGAACTCGGCATCGATACGGATGCTTGCTGGGTCTAGCTGTGAGTCAAAGTAACGATCCTGGAGACGATCTTCGGTAACGGGAAGTCCCCGGCCTCTTGATCTCTCGCTCTTATACATAGTAAAGGGGATTCCCCTTGTAGAGACTCGGTTGTGAATTGATACCGCGCGGGAAAAAAAGGGACGGTTCGAAAGAGACATCTCATACGTGAATGCTTGACTATGGAGGGAAAATATTTTCATTTATTCAGTAGACTCTTCTCTTATTGGCAATTACGATCAGCATATGCGGAACCGTCAAATGGGGTATATATGTACGTGTATAGATATATCGTGTACTTTAAATGTTTACCTGGACTGCGAAGAGAGACGTAGGCTTAGGTGTAGCGGAGAAAAAAACGAAAACGCAAGGGGTGGCACACCCTACTTTACCTCCCTATATAACCACCCTTCTATCCTCTAACTGGGTCGGAGTGCGTCTGCGCACAGGTTGGAAATTCTCTCTCCCTTCTATCTTTACCCATCTAGCTCACTCTCCTCTCCTCTCCTTTCCTCTCCTGTTTGCTGGGGTGCGTGCACACCCCTACCTTTTCCACCTCATCCGATCCCCCCCCCCCTGCCCTTTGGCGTTGTACCAACAGAACTCATCGGAACAGTACCCATGCACGACCCCAATACGTAAGATCATTATCATCCCCTGTATAACTGCCCGACAAGTAAAATCCACCAAAGACACTTTGACACGAGATATAATCAAAGATCGCTCTTTGTGATTGATCAGATCGATCCAAGGGATTGTTTTCCTTATAATTATTGCGCCACGGTTTTCTTTTTTTATCTATATCTCACTTCGATCTGATGGTTTATTCGCGTTGTTGGATTTTTCTTCACTCAGATTGATCCTTCGAGTACTCAAGGACGCATATGTACGTGATTGTCAAGGTGCAGATCGACTGTACGATTGAACGTGGGATTGATTGGTTTGTGAACAATTTGAAAAAGTGTGTTATCAGTGCTTTCGTCGAATGGCGGCACGGCGTGTTTTCACTTTCATTGCGTCACGCAACTTAAACACTCGTTTGAAGATACGTAAATACAGTGAATATCTTTGTTATCGGGGGATGACAATCTTCTGCTAGTTAGCTGAGTTATCGGTAGCATCGTTGATCTGTATACCTGATGGTTAAATGTTAAAAAAAAGTTTTTTTAAAATCTTTTTAAAAATTCAGAGCACCATGCAACGATAATTTAAGATGAATAAAATTTATGCACCTACGAAATTTCACATAAAAATACTTTATGCTAATTGAGGTGTTAATTTCTGAGTGATTCGACGCGTGTATCAATTATCTTTTAGATACAGTGAAAATTGTGTAATATCTATTTTGAAGATGATAGACGAAAAACAATTTTTTCCCCATATTTCGACAAGCTAAACAGTTTCAATGATATATGGTGTGATTAATAAAATTATTAAATTTCACTGATAGACGTCAATCGTGTCAAATTTTGGTATTGCAATAAATTATAATTTATACGTGTAGAGACGGCCTTGCGAACGGCTTCAACGATCGTGTACCCGTTTTAAGTAATTAAACGCGCAACGGAACACCGAGTCTTTTAATTATTGGGCTTATAATTAATTAAGGACGATAGAAAGTAAACTATCTTACTTGGCCGTGGTAAATGAAATGTAACGTTAAATAATCTAGTAATAATTATTAAACCTAACTTCGCGACAAACATACCTGAACGAAATGCTCAATAGGTAGTTGAATATATACGAATAATATATCAATGTTAAATATTACCTGTGCAGGTTGCAGGGACCAATTTACAGCAACGTTATACGGTATTTAACATTACGACTAATGTCGAGATCGGTTATTTAATCCTTCGACGCTGTGATAATTTGAGACTCTTAATATACTTTATCGCTGTTACGTGATTTTCAACTAGAATCAAGAGAGAGAGAGAGATAACCACTATTTAAAAACTACATACATATATACTCCTAAACATATCTATACATATAATTACATTGAAAAAATATATATATATATACTATAAATAATGTATTATAAACTCAAATAATCTATACAAAAAAAAGTAACAGTACTTCAAAGGCCAAATAGCTTTGAAAAAAAAAAAAAAACAGCGCGCGTAATTTAAAAACGAGTAAAAGATAATTCCCTTGATTTTTAAAATAAAAATAAAAGAAATGCGTATGTTCGTGTGGAGGCATTGCGTATCGCTCGATGGTAAGACGAAACTCATTACATATAAAATTGGCGTGGAGGTTTTTACATAATGATTTTTATTTAGCTTAGAGATAATTGAAAAAAAAAAGAATTGGTAGAAAATACCTTCAATGAATATTTATGTCATTATGCAAAAACATTTTCACATGTTACGTCTATGGTATTTTTTTATGCTGGTTGTTTGCGTCACTACACCCCTTTACTGTATCACTAATAATCTATTCATTATTATGCAAAGCGCAGTACACACCCTTCTGACAAACTCGTCTTTACATCCCTTGCGCATACCTAGTCTCCCCTTGACATTGCTATATGACACTGCTGGCTCTTACGAGCTGGTACTTAACAGTTTACCAAGTTTTGCATCGTTGTTCAGTGACTATAGATACAGGTATACATATCTGGAAGGATATTAGTTATCTCCTTTTAAACGGTGCAACTATTATAAAATATTACAAACTCTTAATTGATTTTGTGTTATTGAATTTTGAGGTTAATCCATAAAAAGTTCTTTCTGTATTTGGTAACTTTTTTTTCGTAAAATTCTCTCTTTTTTTCTTTTTCTCTTTTGTTCACTTCCTCACACGTTATTTAACTCCTACCCACTTTGTTTTTCGCTTTTTATACGGTAGAAACTTTTACGTCTTTCAGTAACACTGTTAGCCTGTTTCAATATCAATTAAGGATATACCAACCCCTGTGCCCTGTACAGATCGTAGTAGCACGAAAATTTTTCAATCAGTCAATTCGCTCTGTCACTTTCGTATGACCCACTATGAGAGAAGTCCTTTTTCTTTGAATAAATGTATTTTACGGCGTATGGATATAATATTGCGACGGTGTGGGGATTCGGCATAATGATTTTATGACATCTTAACCCCTTTCACTGGCAGCGACGTAGGTGCACGTCGCGCGCCGACTATTATATTTGTGACACCTAACTCAAAATTTGGTCCGCCAGTGAAGGGCTTAACTATACCGTGTCCTTCTTATGTAGATATATTGGTATATAGTATCAAGGTAATACATGTAAGGTATATTATATAGTTACGTATACATAGTACATGTATAAAAAGTACATGGGGCAGTAAATGTACATACAGGGTCAATAGAGTAGTTCTTGAAGAAATATGCTTGGGACACTTAAGGTCAAAGGGTGCGGAATTGAGAGTCTCTAAGTCCATAGAGAGAGAGGGAGAGAGAGAGAGAATGAGTATGAGTATGAGTATATAGTACATACATATATTATATACTATATTATGACGTGATTTTTCTACTCACGTTTACAACACGACTCCAGCCACCGATTCAGATAAAGTTCTCGCTTTCTGGTTCCCTCAGACTCGCCATCCTGATCAAAAGCTACGTCCTCGAATTGATTCGTACAGTTACGCCGATTCTCTCGAAAGATTTTTTATTGTTGAGCGGAGGTCGAGATGCTCGATTCTGCCGTGAAGATATAGTATTCACGTATCGGGTTGCCCGGCAGAGAAGAGCACTCTACGGAGACGTCCCCATGGACCGGCAGAGGTCAGGGTCAGATAGCGGCGCCCCGTTGGAGAGAGGTAAAGGGCTGTAGGGCGGACGAAGATAGATTTTTTTTACGCTTAAGGACAGGGCAGGAACCCCTTGATCCAAGTTAAGAATGCGGTCCTCAGCTGTCGTCCGATGTCCTGGAGAAGCGGCCGTGGAGGATCTCCAAGAGTGACGTACCGATTCTGCAATGAACGCTCTTAATTTAGCTTAAAGGGACGACTCGAGGGAAAGGATAAGAGTAGTTCGATAAGGGCGAGCATTCTCGACCAATCAGAATGACTAGTTTCCCAATTTGACTATTCTCGAAGTCAGTCTGTGTTTGGACACCGATCGGAGTGCCTCGAGCTGCCTCGCGCTCGCGTGCTATAATATTTGTTGATAGCTTTTTTGCCTGTGTTTCCTATACTGCATAGTATAGAAAGTTTTCGCTTGTGTAGTTCTCGCGAAATCCAGAAAATCCTATGCATTTTCTGTCTGTGTTTCGGAGGTGCAGTGCTGTGCTATAGTGCAAACTGCACCCGAGTGTCCCCTCGATAGAATTCTCAGCCTTCACGGATCAGCTGAACCAGCTCCGGTGAGGACTCTCAATTTATTAATTGGTGAAGAGATTTCGATTTTACGTTCTCGATCAGTTGCTCTCTGTTTTCGACACTATAATGCCTGACGCTTACTCCGACCTTGTATACCTCAGCTCAGCAGTCTAAGCGGCCGTGCATTTTCGTAACCGTTCGTGCATCCAGTTGCGTTTGCTGATTTTAAGCGTCCCCAAAAATCTACAGGATCCATTGAGCTGTCGTCTCTTCTGATAGTTTCCGTCAGAGCTTCCGTTTTCGCGGAGTCGAGACTTTTCCACTTCAACTTTCAAGTCGTACCGGCTGATCAGTTCCCGATGATAAAAGGAACTGGCTAGCGGCCGTCTGGCATGCATGGCCGAATACATGGACAAAGGTGACGTTGTTAGATCTCGGATTTTCGTTATCGGTATCCAGATAAGGTATTACGTTATGTATATACTTCCCCCCCCCCCCCCCTCCTTCCTCCTGTGTTTCTTCCGTGTTCCATGGTATACGGTGAAAAAAATCGTTTTGCTTGACATAACAAATTTTTTTTTTAATTCTGAACGAGTTCTGCTAATAAGATTACGCTCCTATCGCCAAGTACACATGCTCTTTCTTACGAATCTGATGATTTTTCTTTAACCTAGGGACATCGTGTCAAGATTGAATAAATTTTAAAAAATTTTTATTTTGAATTCTTTTCCTCGGTGTCCTCCTTATAGGACAGTGACTTCGTTTATTCGCAGTTATAGCGTACGTAAATCGGATGCATGTTACCGTAATTCCGATGCATATATATATATATGTGTGTATATAAACACGTATATATATGCATATACGTTATGCCTTTGAACGGTTCGTGGTGCCGTCGCGACGCCGACTCAAAGTCTTTACCGTGTTTGCCTTACTCGTTTACCCAATGACATTTATTATTCGTGTCTATCGAAGGTTCTGCTTGTTTGCACTTAGCAAAGAAGATGGCCGCTCCTTGAAAATGGACCCGAACGAGGTCCTCTAGAAAGTAGGACAAAAAAAATATGGGAAAAGTGAAAATATAAAAAATTTAGTCACTAAGATTGAGACCGGGTATCCTTAAAAGTGTATTCCCATAGGCCACGTTTACTCAAAGGAGCCGGGAAGGTCACTTCCTTATCCATTTTGTTCCAGCTACGTTCATCTTCCAAGATGGCGCCTGAGAACTCTTAAAGAAAATTCGATGAATGTATGTTAGACAATGACGTATCGCTGGCTTTTATCTTAATGGAAGTTCTATATGGGTTTGTCAATTTGGGTAGCCATATCCTTTATGATTACAGCCGAAGCTGGAATTCCGATTTTCGGTTTACACGCGTAACTGGCTGGATCGGTACCCTGCCGACCTTTGCGTATTAAGACGTTTAGCGTGTTATGTATAAGGAGCGGCTTTCATTTTCAAGAAACATCAGATTTCTTTACCCTGTTGCCCTCGGCATCTCTGCTATCCCTGCCTCGTCCATTAGGGAGGATGGGTGAGGGGATGTAACGTAATTAGCATTTCATACCCGTTTACTTGTTTTTCTTTTCTTTTTTTTTCTGCAAGCTCATCTTATTCGTCCTTAATATTCCTTGTACAGGAATACTGCGTAAACGAGCTAATTCCTGGAAAATTATTATCTTGAGAGATCGTCTTAAGGTACAAAGATGAGGTTGGGTAAGACGTGTCGCTTAAAGAAGTCAGACCAATTCGTATAATTCTTTATTTCGTACAATCTGACTGTCTTGATCAACTGTGCGAGATATTCACGGGGGCTGCTGTACCTTGGAGTGAAATGAAAAATGAGCTTCTCTCACTTGTGAGAGGGTGACATTTTTTTTTCGTATTTCTACCGTCATCCAGAAGCCATCTTAATCACCTTATATGTATACACTTCCTTAAAGTGCGTCACGATATGCATCCCCATGACGTGCAACTACGAGAGTCAAATGAATACTGGAGCGAATGTCATGCAAGCATTGGCCCTTCGAGAGATACACGTGTAGTCTTATGAGATTTGAGAAAAGAGTAGAAGAGTTTAGTTTCGATGATCGATTAAAATTTTTGTTCTTTAAAACTTACGAAGATCCGGTGATAAAGGATTGGCGAGGATAAAGCGAAAGGGAAGAGCAGAACCGACGTAGTGGACGATGAGCGTACAAAACGAAGAAGGGAGTGGATGGCGAGAAAAGTGAATTTGAATAATTGAAATGGTTGGCACTCGGGCTACGGTTCTCTAATCAAATCCTCTTAGCATTATAAATCTACACGGAGACATTGTAACCAGAAATTTTTTTCTTTCGCTAAAACTTCTATAGCGACCGAGTCCAGTCTCGGGGCGTCGTCTTCTCGGTTCTTCACGAATTTCACGTTAATAAGAAGCAAATTCAATTTTTGCGTATTAAACGAATCTCAAAAGTTTCTCGGCCGTTCTGGCCCTAATTATCATTTCGTGAATTTACCATTTCAACGTTTTAGATTTTCACAAGTGGATTTACGAGTGTTCGCAAACCACCGTGTATAAGGTATTCGGTGATTCCGCAAATATTACTAAGGCAAGACATATATATATATATGTAGTTATATATCAGATTCGCGAATCAAACTCTTCGATAACACAGTCGTTATCATTTTGGCCGGGTTCGTTATAAGGAAAAAGTCTCCGAGCCGGCATTGGAAATAACACGGAAAAATGTGTGTCGTCTCAGACACATTTTCTCTAAGAGTCTTACTTCCATTGATGAGATCGCTCTTGAACCACGAGCGCGTAATTTAAAAGGCTTATGAAATATTCATTCGATATCCGTAAACGTGAGATACTCTTACCTCATTTTTTTTTACCAACTTCGTTGCGTCTCTCAGTACGAACTTTTTTCTTTTTGTTACCGATTTGGAAACCGATAACGAACGTCATCGAGCTTTAGAGTTACTCATTATTGAAGTCGCTTTGACAGTTCGACCCGATACCTTTTACTCACGTCTCTTAGCTATGCTTCTTTCTCTTTTCTCTCTATTCCTCTTTATCTTTCTCTTTTGCCGTTGGATCCCGTGTTCTTGCCAGCAGCATCAGCAGAGGAATGTCCGAGGTCACGAATCCGCCCAGAACGAGGATTACCCGAAGGAAGGAGACTTCTTTCCCAGTAGCGACCTACGTTCCGTCTACGTGACCAGACCTTTCGAGCGTTCGAAATGCTCCGAAATTTCGTTCTTTTTATTTTATTTATTTATTATTTTTTTTCTTGGTATCGCTCTCCCTTACTTCTATTATCCTTAATTTTCTGGTAAAGTCGCCTCGATTGGCCAAGAGATGCCCGAGCAGTGTTCTATTTTCTGCTCGTGATTGGATTGGAAAGTCTACCCGAGGCTCACTTTTGGTAGTTTTGTCGCTTCTCTGAATTTTCATGAACCAACCTTCCTGATATTGTAAATTCCGTCGTGCGTTTATACAGAAAGTCACGAGCTACGTAGACCTTTGAGGTATATAAGTTAAACATTTCTTTTTTGCTAAAATTACAGCCAATTTCGTGTATAATTAACATGTATATTGTAAGGGTTGATTATAACGGTTTAAGGTAACTGATGATTTAGGCTCTACCAGTGGAGTCGACGTACCGGCGATGTATCGGTCCACACAGTTATTTACATTTTCAGGTCACGTGGAAATTGGTTAAGCATAAAATTTAACTTGAAAAGCCACCCCGACGACGTGGGATGGTTCGATCAAAACAAGAGACTAATGAACCCTTAGGACAATAGGGTGCGCATCGTTGCTTCCTCAGGATGAGCTGACTCCTCCCTGCCACAGAGGACCCGTTCGTCGGGTTTTACCTGATGTCCTCCGGCGATGAATAATACCCCTTTAGCATATAATCAAATTTATTGATCTTCATCAAGTTTATTTACTCCCTTCGCATATAACATTGTTTCCAGCATCTTAAGGGTGGCTCACACCGTGTAGTCGATGTACGTCTCGATTTTATATCTTGCCAAAAAATGGCCCCTGATCTCTCACTGATCTTGACTTCCTCCATATACATATTTGTATTCTGCACAAGTTAACCCTCGGTACGTGTGAAGATGTTCCAACTACCCTTGGAAATTATCATCAGGCTAACGAATACCCTCAACCCATAACAGCCACATCTATTCGAGTAATGAATCACGGGGTTGACTCTTTTTCAGTAGACCTCAAATGTAAAAACTGGCGTCACCCTCTTTTTCTCTCTCTAAACCCACTCGACCATTCATCTTCCCTTATTATTTATTTTTTTTTTTTCAAAAAACGCGAACGGTCTTCAGAATGACAGAATCACACCCCTAACCTCAGACTTACTCTTTGACGATTTTGCAGCCTCGCGCATGTCTTCTTCATCTTCTAACGTGTCCAATTTGTTTAAGCAAGCTCAGGATAGTAGGGGGATTGAGCTTCTACACCTTTGACCAATTCCATGATCTTAACCCCTTATCTTGACACTCAATCTCCGGTGTTGACAGGTACCGGAAGTGATCGATAAATCAATCTCTACTTCCTACTTCCGAATTTATTCAGTCAAACGGACAAGCAGTAGCAAGGACTTGTTAGGTCTGGCAATCATCCTAAGATGTCTCATGAAGGTCCTATTCAGGACATTGCCAGCAGTACCGACACGCGCTACGCAATCAACCAAATGGGCGTAGGTGTCGCTTCGAGCAGCCTTCTGAATTCGTATAAAGGTTGATTTCTCACGGGGATCTTACGATTCGCCATCCAAGATATCCGTAGCATCCCTTACGCGAGAAATCAGTTTGGATAAGGTAAACATCGTGATTGTCAAGTATGTAAGATTTAGCATCCCCTTTGGTCAGAATCGTTCAGTGACAATGCGTACGTATATTTCTGCCCTTATATTTTCTGTTCTACCTATCTCAATGTGCAACAGTCCGCTTAGGACGTGGAACCCGTGTTCGAGTAATATTCAGAGTCACCCTTGTTACATGGCCCTGGGGTTGCTACGACACCCTCACTCGGAGCGCTACCCGACAGCCACGTATATCCAAGCCTACAAGCAGGATCTCGCGCACGTTGAGGGTTTGCGTGGCTTGAAATAATTATGAGGAGAACATCTCTTTAGCCCTCGGAGAAAGAAGGGTGACCTCTGCCAGACATACCCTATGCCTCAAACCTTAGCCAGTTCTCACTGGCATAGAAAAGTGGAGAGAAATAGGGTCCCTTCCCTATCTGTTTTTTTTTGCGGACTCTTTGCCCCAGCATCCACTTTTACGCACGGTCTCGTGCCCCTTGCGACATTATACCGTTAATTCTATCTCGAACTTTACACGTGTGCAACGTACACTGTACATATATTATACATATAGGTGTAAGATGGTACGTTTAAAAATGACGTCTTACGAAGCTGACTATAGGAGTTTAAGAAACTTTAGTACGCCAGGCGCAAACTTCCTCGTACCTGACTCTACCGACTTGTATAGGAAAAGGCTAATTGCCTTGAAGCGTAGAATGTGTTACGCGAGCTATTGTATCATGAACGTGCATTACGTAAATTAATTTAAATTTTGAAACGTGTTATACTACTTTCCCGTGCCGTGTCGAAGGGAGGTTTTCTTGAAATTTTGTCTGATAAAATTTTTCTTTTTTTATCGAAAAAAAAAAAATAACCAGTAGATACCCTATCTCGATGCTCGTACATACACATATGTTTCTTATCGGTTTGTCCTCTTTATATATTTTCTTCGATTAGCCTAACCTCACACTCGTGGGAACTCCAACAGACTCGCCATGTACCCATTTATGGTTCTCCGCGGTTGGCACGTATGCGCGACTGGTAAGGTTCATCCATATTGTAAAAACGTTAAGAGCAACTGCATTATTCGCAAGCTCGGATCCAGCCGGGCTCTTTCTCACCCGTAGGACCCTCGTCACTAGATGAATTTTTGGGGTATACACCAGCAGCACAAAGAAGGACTAAACCTGGAAGGACTAGACCCGAGCATCTTGTTCAAATTTGCGATTCGTGATTTTGAAGTCGCGACGTTTTTAATGTAAATTATGGACGTCCCACAATAACGCGATTGCATCAATCATTCAAGTAGATGGCGTTGCTTGTAAAAATTTATCAGGTTCCTGAACACGCACCACTGTCTCTCAACTCGTTCCAAAGTAAGAACATCCATTAGGGGGAATTATTCAATACCCATTCCCTTGGACGTCTAATAACAACAATGCTAATCCTTTAGTATAAACCTTTCGCATTCCCGCGGGAAAGCGAGAGTTTGGACACGTCAAACCTCAAGGATACCTCAGGATCATCGAACTGGAGCACGTCTTTCTATTTTGCTATAAGGTCTAAGTTTCGCGAGGACCGACGTATCTAGGTACTAGTCAATTCCACGAAAGACCACAGAGATTCTATCCACTCTCATAAAACGTTCAAAGTGCAAAGTTCAAGCAGGATCCACGTTTAAATTTATCCCCGTAGATGATCCGCGATGATACCGCCGATACACTACGTTGGTTTAGATTTAATTGCCTACATTCGTCTTAATCGTTGAAAGTTAGGCAATGCGTCGCGGTGACTGAGGTTAGGCGTCGGGACGCCCTGATAACCTCAAAGGGCTAATGGAAAAGCTGCTGGTAGGAGAGATTGGTAAAATCACAGTGGAAAACCGACTGGTCGTACTGTCGATAAAGTAGGGATAAAAGGTCGCTGCAATATCGGCCGAGCTGCTGTGTCTCCTTTCTCGCTCTCTCCTTTCCCGTTAGGTAGTAAAGGTATCCGAACACGTTCTGCCATCAGCTACCTACCCGACGTGCTTATAAATTACACCCGCACTCTACAGTTTACACTTGCCCGATCCGTTACCGACATTACTACTTGACCTGTCTGATAATACCAGGACGTTTTCTACTTACGTAAACCGCAAGAGTATAATATGCGGAACTAAACGATACTCGTTACCGTGCTTCTCTCTTATACTGTATTCTTCATCTTATTATCTTTTTTACGTTCCTTATCTACTTCCGTTTTATTCTTTTCTACGTGAAACCCTGTGCGATCAATAATTTAATCGAGGGATGTTTAAAAAAAAAATCAAATTTCCTTAAACAAATTTACTTCCATTCCTTGATTTTTTTTACCTTCAATAAAAGTCGAATTATCGTATATTGTCGAAAAGTCTTGAATAACTGTCGTTTTTTTCTCCTTTATATCAAATGTTTCCCGAACGACGAAAAATTGCATCCCCCTATTAGACCAGACTAATGACAGACACTGAGAACTACGACGAAGATCACTTTGGACCGTATTCACAGTCTATTCTCAAGTCCTGCCTTCATCAAAATTACACCCCCTCAAGATGATTTAAATGTGACAATATAGATATACATTGTTAACAAGTAAGACGGTATTGAGATGAAATCGTCAACTTCAGACCACCTTGAGTCAGTCGGGATGAAAATAGACGTTACAAACAGAGATTGAGCATAGACATGAAATACTAAGAATTACGGGAAAAATTGGTTTTAGAGAGCAGCTATTTTCAAGCCGTACCTAAACGGTAGGGATACTTTTTTTCCCGTCTCTCTCTTATCTCCTTATTTCATCTGTCTTCATTCTTCCTGTTTTTTTAACATCCTTCCTTCCTCTTACCCCTGAATGAGCTGTGGTACCGTAAGTTAGCGTATTCAAATAATCCCCAATCCAGCGCTGTTACTACCCTCTGTCGCGCTTCTGTTGGTTTATCTCAAAAGATTAATAAGACCGAATGCTGCGTCTCCAGATGATACATATTTGACTTGAAAACTAATACACCTGACAACGAGGCTCCAGGGAAATATACAATACGTTATGGCTATTGGTTGTGTTACGTATACGGGGTGTACAGTATATAATGGACTCGGTTGATATTTTAATGCTACATCTGGATCAGCGAGAAACTTTGTCTAATCCGAGCGAATATTCTGTATTTAGAGGAGAAATTTTTTTGAGATGTTAAATTTTCAAAATCACTTTGCATTTTAGTCGCTGCTCGTGAATTTCACGTTATCCCTGGGGTTTGGGAAGTTTTACGTTCACAAGTGGAACTCCATTCTGGTGTAATTTCCATTGAGGAATCGGTATCAAACGATTTTTAAATTCTCATATTTACCCGCTCCCTTTACACCCACTTTGAAAGTAGTCGATAACGTGAATAAAAAGAAAAAAAAAAGGTAAGAAAAAAATTCAAATTTTTATTTTTTTTCATTTCTCACAAAATTTATTCATTCATCCGTGCCAGATTGACCATTCACACTTGTAATCCATTCCCAGAATTTAGCCTGTATATCTCGAAACTGGTTGATTGATATCCAATTAATTATTTAATCGTACGCTCGATTTTGTTTAAAAAAGAAAAAAAGGAGCACCAGATGTTTCTGACGATTCTAATTCGATCACTTAACCTTATAAGCTTAAGGCAGGTCACTCCCACTCTCTCGCACTTTCCCCTCTTTCTCTTCAAGGGCGAAAGGGTTGTTTGGGAGTTGGCTGTGACCGGAGGGACGTTCGTTGACGCCGATGCGAGGGGAGATGGAGTTTATCTTGGCAAGGGTGAGAATACGAAAGGCTGGTTAGAGATGCTGCTGGCGGTGGCTCGAGGCGAGCAAGGACCGCACCCACCTCGGTTATCGACCCGGGAACACCCTTAGTGCGCGTATATACGAATTCCATTCCTTAGTACGTCCTTACGAGTTTACTTGGCAGAAATTTAAGTCGTACATACGTTACAATTACCCATAATAATTGTCTGCGATATTTGATTGAAACAACCATAACATATATCGGACATTAATAACTACTATAAAAAATTTCCTTACTCAATTCGTACGATAGAAAATTTAACTGTCTCTTGGATCGGTATGGGATACGATATGTCGATGCAACATGTGATTTAATTTTTTTTTTTAATTTTTTCTACACTCATAATCAGTATACCGTAAGGGCAAAGCATACGAGTCGTACTCCAAAGTGATTTTGCCTATTTAAAAGACCCTAGTTAGCTCGACGTACCCTTAGCTGAGAGCCAAATAATAAAACTCGGTTTAGACTAACTTCTGACTGGTTTAGCTTAGCGAGTGGTTAGTACTCGTTTAAATGGTTGGAGAGTCGAGGTGTGGGAGAGTGCGATTGAAAAAATTGAACTTGAGGGTTTCTATAATATATATTTTGCAAGTGAAAGATTCGTCGTGAATATTGTATTGAATTTTTTAATAAAATATCGATGAACAATCTTGACTATTACGGAAACGTTAGAACGAATGATATCCCAATTCCACTTTTAGATCTTCTTAGTTGTCCGATCCATTCGGAGCTTACAGATAAGATTGTCGAGAGCGGTGCAGGTTTTCGGTGTTTGCTTGGATTTTTATTTCTGGAAGATACGAATACATTATCGAAATATATAGGAGAAGGGGTAATGATAGCTAAACGTATATATGTATATAACAAAAGTGGATAATGATATCGTCACAGGTAAATTTAATCTCCCGTCTGCTTATCCGAATAGTGACACTCAAATCGGTGCTAAAATATCTGCTTTAAAGAAAAATGAAAAAAAATAATAATAATAATACGGCAAGACTCAAGAGCGTCACATTAAATTATGCATGGTTTAGCCTCGTTTCTTTTCTTTTTTTTCCTTTTTTTTTTCGTTGCATTTATACTTGAGTTTGTGCGATATAATATAAACTTACGTACATGCCTACATTCGGGTTATATATTATATACATACGTCTCTATATGAATGTACTAATGGGATAATTGAACTCTGTGAAAATTTGATTTTCACCAATCGAGGTCGTTTGATCAACCACGAGGTATAGAATAATATTAGACAATGTGATTTTTAATTAAAAAAAATTTTTTTCTTCCTGATCGATATATTTTCTTATATTTCCAGCCGTCAATTTTGAATCTACTTCCTGTCGTCATTGTCGACAAGACACGCCTGGATCGCGTAAAATTGACTTTCAAGGGACAATTCCGAAGATATTCTATCCGGCACAGAGGCCCACATACGGTTAACATATGTCTTACACTCGTGACAGTCTTTAACGTTGACTTGATAAATTTTCCAATTATAAATATTTTATCCCCTTAAAGAGGGAGTATTTATGCGAAGACTTGAACAAGCCAGTTCGCTGCAAGGTGTTTGAGGTCAAAGTACAGGAATAACTGTTTTACTATATTTCATTTCTAGTAATTAGAGAGAGTTCGTTGGCCACAGGTCGAGGGGTGGATGGATTTTTAAGTCGGAGGTAGATAAAGGACCAGGAAGGTATTAAAAGAGAAAATTGACCCAAGGATCCAAAGTCTCTAAAGTCTCTAAAGGAGTTGAAGAATCAAGAGAACAGGAACATAATTGTCTCGTTATAAGCATCTTGATACAAGCTTAGAGAGAAACAATTGAAGACCTTAGCGTGTCAAGGGAAGGCGCACCCTTCCTCCAGGGACTAAACGGATATACGGGTAGCAATTTCCTTCCATGCTACAACCAACAGAGACAGATAAAGGTGGACGGCCCAAAGAGCCTGTATTTCTTCTGGGTGTCTTAAAACATATATCGAGCTTCGTACCTCCACTGGTATCAGTTTCCTCGTTCCTTTCGGAAGGAGGTCAGCGTTCCTTCCGTTCTTCCAATCCTCGGCTCTAGATCACTTTGCAGCAGCCATTACACACTTCCGGTTAATAACGCTTCTGCCGCTAGTCAGGTTGCTCTTCTTTTCTTAATTCTCTAATTAAACAATAGTGACACCGCCGAAGCCACTATTTCCTCTTACTTTCTCTATACTCTTTCTTTTTCATCTTTTTTCACTAATTTGCCGCATCACTCGTTTCCCGGTGTGTACCGCAGCACCCAAGGCTACTCGCTGAGCTCTACGCCCAGCTAGCGGCAAGAGGAAGAGACAGGAGTCAGAGGTTTCCGAAGGTAGACAAGGGATGAGATAGGGGATGGCTGTTAATTGCACCCTCTGCTAATTGAATCGGATGACTCAAAGCCGCACCCGATTCCATCGAGTACGACCTTTACACTTTCACAGCTTAGGGTTTGTTCCCATTTCATTCTATATTCCTCGAACTTCAGAGGCGTGGGATGGTCTTGGGGTTGGGTTTGGGTCCGGGTCTGGGTCGGGGCTTCGGATCCTGCATTTACCTTTCATAAGACACGTTACCCAGGTGTCTCGGGATTTGCGACGAGTACTGGCAGTTTATCTCAGGAGGGAAATAGGTGTAGGGTTTACCTGTGGGACGTTACTCTCTGCTTTCTGTCAGTTCTTATGAAATTTTACGTTCATGAAAATCAGACAAGATTTTCCTTCGGTTGACCTTCTATTTTTAAGTTTTAGGGTAACGCTTTGCTTTCTTCTTTTTTTTTTTCTTTTCTTGTCGTTCGCTACTGACGTTTGAAGTTTTGTCGATGACGTCGCGCGATAATTTATTTACTCTAGATTCTGATAACTAGATACATTTTTATTTTTGAATGATCAGATTTGGAGTATAATTCTTTTTTATTTTATTCGTATATTTTCGTATGCATTTCATAGGCAGTCTCAGGCGTTTCTCAACTAACTTCCAGACGCATGGGTATCCTCGTGGAGCTTCAATTTTGCAAGGGTGGCGAACAGTATTAATTCCTATATAAAATATGTACGAGCATCCTGAGCTTGGCTGCTGCCAAGATAATTTCATACTGCCGCTGCAATGCTTTTCTGCGAACCATTATTACTCGAGCGTGCCTGCCAGACGCATTTTCTTTTCGGCGAAAACTCCCACAATTTTGTTCGTTCGAATCTGAAAACACGAAAGTTTCTCAGTGTAAAAGATGTAGCTTTCCTTTAAAGCAGATCGGATAACCAAGCGGAATACACAACATCTTTTTATCCGTTATCTCAAGATAGAAAAACAGGGACAGTGATAACTGAAAGTTACCTCAAGATTATTAAGAGAAATTATACGATTCGCATCGTCGTAAAAGATTAATAATCTGATAATGATGAAAAACAAAGAAACTGGATAAAATGATAATAATAAGAAGTATTAATTAGTCTTCTGTGAATTATCTCTTTTAGTATAATTAAGGGTATGACGCAGTCACGGAAAATATGACGTGTCTAGTAACAAGCGCAATGGTTTACTTTTATTGCCGCGTTTCCGTGGCGGCGCTGTGGGCACGACGGCAATGTTAACATGTCTTCTATATTTTGGAATATAAATATAAACTGAACTCCCTTTGGAATCTACCATTGTTCTCTCTACTGTCCCAACGTATGTTTGCCTACAAGGACAATTATTCCGGAATGCAGTTGCTGCCAGCCAGCTAGTCAGCCAGCCACCCAACCGTTCACTGAGTCAACCAGCCATCCAGTCGGTTATGTACCGAGCGCCAAGACAGCAATTGAAACTCATGACGTCAGGATTCCTCCAGTCTTGTGTATATAGTATATCTGAATCCTTACCCCCTTCCTTTCCTTATAACTGTATCCTTGGTATATCTCTAAATACACATTACTATGAGAAACTTAAACGTCGACTATGGGAGGGAGAGCTCGATCGATCAAAAAGGACGAGGAGATCTCTGTCGGTAAGGTAGATCGACTCGGGAGATTCCCTTGTAGAATTTTTCGTCTGAGAGTTACGCGAGATTCGCCAAGTTCGACAGGCTGGAAGTTTCTCAAGATGCCGAAAGAGTGTTATTTTGATAGAAATATAAGGAACGGACAACCCCAGGCGATCTTTCGTAGATGGATTCCAAAACTTGCAACTAGGTTAGGTATAACTGTAAGATGTGGACGGAAATTTTTTTTTATTGGTTCAGACTGCAGATACTGTCAACGTGAAAGGGGAATTGCTCGCGTAAGAAAATTACCAGGGGATACGAAATGTACATGCGCATCTGTTTCTAGAGTATGCATTTTTATTTTTTTTGGAAATCCCTCTATTTTATCAAATCCTCCAGCACTGTGGGAAAATCTTCTGCTCGGAACTTTTAATCCTCTCGACTAGTCCGAACGGCGAGTTCTTATGATACGAAATTCTAGGAAGAAATTCAATTTAGTTATTACTTACAGACAGCAGAAATATACTCGCTAACTCGTTATCAGCATCGGTCGGAAATTGGTAAAAGTCCGAAAAATTCGGATGATCCAGTCTATCCTCCCGAAATTGTATCAGCCCACGCAAAATCCCATAGCCTGATACGTGAGACACTCGCGTTCCGTCGTAGCGCGTGCCTCGTGCTACTGGTACGTACATACAAGAGCTCTCATAGAAGCGTGGAAAATGTGTCTGGAATAAATGCGAAGCAAGTATTGACCATTGTTTAGTCATATGACATCCCCCTTTGACGAAACGACAAATTATTCCTCGAGGCCTAACAAGTATTCCCAATGTAATCCAGTCATCCTCTTTAAATACATGTAGTTGTATATACGTTATAATTATATAATCAACACACATAAACAAAGTTACTCCAACCTACCAAAGTTTAAAGAATAAAAAAAGATTAAAAGTGTCAGCACGCCACGAGAAAGCATTATAAAATAAAAAAAATCTTTGTCGATTCAATTGTCTCAGCACCCCACGAAGTCGTCTCTTGCTATAAAGCTCAAGAACGTGAGACACGCCGAGTACCACGACCTAGGACAATATGTGCGTAGGCACGTAGAGCAGTCTCTTGCGCATCTCCCAGACGCAAGGAAACTGGCGCCACATTCGGACGCTTTAGAAAATCGGAAAAAAAAAATTGATACCAGCTGGAAATAATTATTTCGTAAAACACCCTCAATCTATTCACAACAAACGTATTATTCTATTATAGGTATCACTGTATTCTGTTGACCTTTGAAAATTAAGTGTACACAACAGAATCTTAAAGCATCGCTGCCGCCGCGTAGTACGTGCCGTAGTTCTGTTGGGCTCGGTAGGGGTATAGTTCCCTATGTTGCCCATGTGGGTGTCCGCTGCTGCGAGACAGAGAAGGGGGATCTAAACTCACGCGCTGATTGGCTGAGATATTATAGCGGCTGTTGGAGGGGGTTACGGAGACGCGTAGTAGCTGGAGTGGGGGTCATGGCCGAGACTGGAGAGGGTAACGCGCCCGCAGCAGTATGCACGCGGACACCGTATCACCCACTTGCACTATTCGTATGCAATTGAATGCTTCGCGTGACGCGTCTCTCCTACGATCCTGTTTCAACTGTGTCATGTGCCATTTGTAAACGTTAGTAACAGTGCCTGTCAAACATCGACACATACTCTCCTCTGACCAACCCAAAATATTCTAACAGCACCCGAATTGACTTCGTTTTCATTGTACGCAACTTCATGAAGGTTTCGCGTCGTCGTCTTTGCATTTCGTTTTTGAAAATTTCGATCGGTGAACGACATGCGTGACTATCTCCTTTGAGCTTTTCTTTATCTGACTGTCTTTATTATGGCAGACTGGATTAACTCTTGTTTATCTTTCTCCTTTATAAGCAGTACGTTTTAGAGTGAGGTTATGCTGGGTCGATGTCTAAGCGTACCTGGTGTACCTTTCTAGCTGTTGTACTACTGTGAATCCGTAGAATTCTGGCTGGGTTGCTTTATACGTTGGACTGTAGGTTTATGTATAGTAATAGCTGTATCGCGCCGATACACGTACAGGCGTATCTGTATTTTAATATCGTTACGATGGGGAGGAAGTGGACACGACGCACTTGTGACGTTTGCTGGTCGTATTGGGATCGAATGGTTTCACACGTTCAAATTATATAGAAAAAGGGAGCA
The DNA here is from genome assembly GCA_030142285.1 of Calameuta idolon. Taxonomy (NCBI): domain Eukaryota; kingdom Metazoa; phylum Arthropoda; class Insecta; order Hymenoptera; family Cephidae; genus Calameuta; species Calameuta idolon. The sequence goes on along the minus strand of JARQSV010000350.1, from coordinate 3,637,574 downwards.
GTCGGCTGGCGTTGCATGGATAATATAAAAAGGGTGTTTGAAGGCAAAGGGTGGAGTTTGAAATAAAGATACGTCGCGCCGTTGAAAACTCCCGTGACGTCGAGCGCGGTAGGCTAGACGACGCTTTTGCTAGCTGCCGCGACGCAACGACTTGAAGCAAAAAAGAGGCGGTCGTAATGCATCGCTCGAGTTTCATTATTCTGAAATATATGTGCTTGCTGCAAAGTGCACTGGCACAGACGATACACGGGAAAGTGAAGAGAACGAGTTATCAAGGGTTGTAAGAAAATAGTAGAGAAGACGATTATTTTTTTCCATCCCCACATTCTTCAATCTACTTCCGTACCCTGTGTATGGGACTTTCTGAATAGAATCGATCGATTTTGTGAAACTTTCAACGATTCATCTTCGAGCTTGATATGCAGATTCCCTACCGGATATCACGTCCCCATTATTTCCGGTCTGCCTCATTCCAATCTCCTTGGGTGTGGACCACTCTAATTTCCAATTGAAATCACCTTAGCCAACTGAATATATCATATGTCTTTATACAACTCTAGTCTCGCGTGGCAATGCAGAGCCAAAGTTGTGGCTTCCAGCATCCGTGATCTCTGAACCATCGATCACCTTTCTCTCGCACGTGTCGGAACCCAGATCGCACTGGCACGAGTCCTTGATATCGTACTCCGAAATATATGATCTATATCGTTTAGACGAATCGTTGATCCGTTATCATGGGATCTTACTCATTGCAGCATCCCGTTGTTAGGTGTCTACGGGACCAGTCGGATAGACTCGATTTGCTGAATTTTTTTTGTCTTTTTTGTGTTACCTCTTTTCTATTATCCAGACGTTAACGAGCCTTTTCTCAACTTGGCGATGGATCGCTTCTCCGACGTGGGAACGTTTGCCAGCGTAGAGATAACTAAGAGGAGGAATAGAACACAGATGAAAAGAGAATGGAGTGTCCCGAGGATTTTCCGGTGGTCTCTTCCTTTTCCCTTATCCTCCCCTTCATCCACCCTCGTGAACTCAATTCTTCCTCTCTCCTTCTCCGAGTGTCCGCTGAGCATCTTGATACCCTAGACGAATTCCCCAGTTTTACTTCGCTTTCTTATCTAGCGAGCTCTTCCCGGGCCAACCCTCGGAAGAGCCCGTTACGGATTATTCCACACATCTCGTTAGCCGACCAAATTCTATATACGTGATCTCATATCTTGAAAGATAGACGTACCCTTTTCATTCACGAGGCAATATCACACGATGCCTTTTGAAATAATATATTGTGAATTTTTTCTCTTTCTTTTTCCTCTTTTAACTCAGTCGCAAAATACTACTTTTGCGAGTCTTTGAGGTTTTCTCGAGATGGCAAAGAGAAAGAAAAAAAAATGAAGTAAGGAGTTAATACGGAAACCGGCGACGCATTTGCTTAGCTTCTTTTTCTTTTTGTTCCCTACCTACTTTTCTCCTTCTTTATTCCATCGTCTCTTACCCACTTCCGTTTCACTTCTCTCCTACCCACAGCGTTTACGTAATGAGATGCACCTAAGCTTCTCAAGGAACTCACGGGTAGAAGAGGAGCAAGTACAAAAGCACGAAAGAAGAGGAAGAGCACGATGACGAATACGATGCAAAGAAAAAGTCACTGAAGTCGCTCGGAGCCCACGAACTTTAATCGTCACTTAAGACTGACTCCGGCGCACTTGGTTGCGCAATTTTGCAAATTGGCACAACTTAACGAGACTGCCAGTGCTTTACACTGGCGTCTCTACAAAGTCATTCGTATCCGCACGGAAGTTTAATGGTGAAAAAATATATATATATATATAGTTACCCAAGTCCGGTGCCTCTTTTAATAAGGGATAATCAAGTGAGTTCCGGTATAGGATTCTTTGCAACGCATAGATCCTCGAGGCGTCTCCCATCAGCCAGTCATCGCGACGCCTCTTGGGACTGAGCGTCGCGGCGCCCTTAACGGGGTACGGGTATTCCTTCGTTATTGCTACAGCAACTTTACGACCTTGGCTAACGTCCCGTTGTGATTCTCTCTGGCTCCGGCTTTCTGTACGGCAGGATCAACTTTTTCGCAAGAGGGCCCGGAAACACCCCTTCCCTGGTCTGTCAAGTAAACTGGGCCGCGAGACTTCCCGTCTGATTTATACCCCCACCCCTCGCCCGCCCCTAATGCCATGAAATTATTAGCATTTTTTTTCCTCCCTTTATATTCGCACTCAGCTCCTATACGGGATAACCCTTCTGATTTCTCTTATCTACGCTTAGCAAATAATTTGTCCGGAAATTTGGGGATCCGAACGATCCACCCTTATTGCTCTATTACTGTATCACCTGGGCTTTCGCACATTTGCCTAGGGATATTTCGAGAATTTTTACATGTGGTTTACCGTACATACGTTACCTATGTTGCAGCTCTAGCAGCGTACGTGCTCGTTCTACCTTGATTTTAGAATATGATTATGCTACTCTCGTTACGTAATGATATCCTTACCAGTCGGATTCAAAAATTTTAAATGCTTCAAACTCACGCGGACAACCCTGCCATCTGACCTTGTGACCTGGTTGAATATCTTTTTTCAAGATTCAATATAGCTCGGGTGACCCGGTATGTGCGGAATACGAGTATCTGGTGTTTCTGTAGAAAAAGTTTGTTTTATTATTTTTTTTTTTTAGTGATAATTAGCGATATCCTTTTCTCAGGTTCTTTAGATACCGAGGAGTCAATTATACGGCAGTTATGGACTCGTTAAGTTATCGAGCGAATAACTAGAGACGAGCCTTCTTCTTTATGTCAAGCTTTGGGTGAAAAACTTCCCAATTATATTCGCTTTAATAGTAATGTTAATTAAATACCAATGTATAAAAACCTTCTGGAATTCGGAAACACTTAACCCAATTTCCTCTATAAATTCCAACGTTGTTCCCTTCCCTTGTCCTAGCCTAGCCCCCCCCCCCCTCCCCTACACATCCTAGCCGCAATCTTCCGTACTGCCGCACTTCATCCACTGCGATTCCCTCAATGCCCAGAGACTCCATTCTCGCTGCGAATCAACATCGAAATTCGAGCTATTGTCGTTTCTCGACCGATCAACAAAGTTCGCCAATACAAATCGAACGATTTACACGTTATTCGATTACATTGACTTTTTCGACCCCATTGCAATTTTTTTTTGTCATGTATATCCTAATTTTTCAAAAGAGCTTGAGATACTTGACAAAAATTTGTATGACCTAGATACCCGGGTTATCACTGTGCCTCCCGATATGTATATTCTATATCTAAAAGGAGATACTGCATCGTATGAATATCTATAGGGGGATGAAATAATATTCATCGATAACAGCGTTATATGGGAGATAGGATTAATTTAACCGTGGAAGAGGGAAATCATTTCACGGACCGATCGAGCAGAGCTACCCTTATCGAATTAGAGCGTGTACGCGTATTATATATATATATAATATGTATAATATATATAATATATATGTATATATATCCATAGAATAAATATATATCGAATACAGAAATTCTATTAAGACCGTTCTCACTATTTCAAATAGCGTTTAGGTAGACTCATTCTTATTAAACCGATTTCATGTATATATTTGCAATCAGAGTGAAATCCAGAGTTTAATTAATTTCGTCGAGGACCTCGGTGGCCACCGATGCTCGATCCTCGTAAAACAACGAAAACTGCTGAACAATCGTGGATGATCTGGCTCTAGGTCCTCTTCACAACCCTCGATCCACCCCAGTCAGACCCACTTTACCTTCCTCAGGGTTCACTCCTGTCGTTATGTCAGCGCTGTTGGGTTCTCCGCTACCCGAAACCCATCTACCCCTATTTCGGCAAAACTTTTGCCGATTGCTCGTCGTCAGCGATTATAACGGGTGGTATAAGAAGTAGTTGTTTATTTTCAGCTGTTAAAGCAGACCCGACCATATTCCTTGAAATCTCCTAACAAAGTTGCCTATGCAAGTTTCATTTTTTTTTTTTTTTTCTAAATTCGATCAACTCTCACGTAATTTTTGGTTGAATTGATAGCGGTAGCGTACAAGAGGGGTTGGGCTAGGGGTTGGAGATGAGATATCGTCCTGTATGTACGACACAGTCGCACGCAGGCGTCTCAGGGGGTAGCCTGCTTTTATAACTGGGTTATGAACCTTTGCCCCAGTCACCCACGATCCTCCCTGACGTGTACATAGTCAGCTTGCTACATAGTCACTCGGTAAAAGCCATGCTGTGTTGCTACATGTAGGTATATATGCCATAAAGGTATAAGTATGGCTGAAATGATATATATATATGTACTAGCAGGGTCACAGGGGTGTACTACATATGTATATATGTATATACATCATCAACCATAGTAATACACATTACGTACGTATAAACTATGGGGTCCTTACGGCGTTAAGTGCTCAGGCTTTAAAAAAGTTTTTCCATCGAGTCGCCCTTATTTGAACGTCAAAAAAAAAAAGGCGAAACTTAACATTATGGTAACCACTCTCCCCACTTTTGCCAGCAATTTTCTCACTATGAAATCGCTTTGCATCTTAACGTAAAAAAGTAATAGCAATCGACCTTAGCTAGTCCTCGATGCAGCTCAGCTAATAGATTTTCGGATGACAAGCCTAGCTAGGAACAGGGTGGACGGATGAGGCGCTAGATAAATAATTAACGAAAATTTTGCCTGCTCTAAACTATAATTGCGAATTTTATAATTTTCCATTATTGCAGCCCATGCAGTTTAGATAAGCCATCAGTGAATTCAGAGTTTGTCTTTTGAGTTTATAGGGCGTTTGCTACTGTCTTTTTCTAGGGAGAAAGGATCGAAGGTCGTACCAGGTCAATGTCCTCTGGTTAATCTGACCTAAAGCACCGAAGCCCTATTAACGTGTCTAGATATGATTGAGGATTCTTAAGTGACTAAATGAGGATCAGTGTGGCCAATCAAATTCCATAACCAAGGGATCTTTTGTGGCTACGACTAGGTAGGAGGGTGATGAGGATGACGTTGGGGGCCAAGGGATTAGGACAGCGCTGGATCGGGTCACGAAGGGATGAAACTCCTAACTGTGGCTTGCTCGGCTATACTTGACTGGTACCAGCTGCCGTCGCCTTCATTTACCCTTTAATTGCAATTAGTCCACCATCCAAAATTGACTGAAATGTTGGATGGCAACACCCAGTTGCATCCAATCGATCGGATGCAATTCGTCCTCGTGTCGATAAGGTTACCCGATCGTTTAAGATAATTAATCTAGCGATAATAACGTTCACTGACCTAGTTCAACGTTATCGGATATCCATTATGGGTCGATGAAAAATTTTTTTTAACCAAAAATACGATATTTTTGGACGGTCATGATTATTTAATTGCTATCTGTCATCCCTTACGTACGTGACACATACGACTCTGCGTCAACAAGATCATACATTAAGCATGATAAATATCATTCTCATACATTGTTATGCATCTGTTACGTTATTCCGAGTATAATAATAATAGTTGACGGCGGATGGGACGATAAGTCAAATGCACCCCTTTTTGTCGGCTCGTGAAATGAACACCTTGGTCTGTCGTGAGAATTAGCCTGGTTCATTAGATCGAGTTAATAATTTCGACTTAATTACAGGTAAACATTAGAAATTAATTTATCAGCACAAAGCCCGGTAATTACGCGAAACAAAGGAATAGTCCAGACAGCCTCCTTCTTACGCTCCTTCTCCTAGGGTTTTGTCCTTCTTCCATAAAGTTAAAGGTAGGGATGATTTAGCCGTGGTAGGTGCAACTCCATCTAGATGGGGTACGACCAACTTGTTTTCACCTACTGTTACCGTAGGTATACCTATACGTACCTAACTCTACCAATACCATAGTAGAGTAGTGTTGGGCATACCAGTGGGCGAACCACTCTAATTAGGAGATACAGCCCCGTACCCAACCAGCCAGATTCAATCGAACTCGTCGACTAGTTTCTACCGTCGAATTCTACCATCTGGTATAAAACTCTAATTCCACTATAGTCCCGCTACCGTAATGCAAGTCGGCCATGTTGCTTGTCACGACATAGCAGAGTCAGTCAATGCAAGAGTAATCACAGTAAAAGCACTTACGCCATACAACGAATTTTATAATTTTTTTTTCTTTTCATAAAATCAACACCTTCATACCACGGGTTACCGTACAGGTTTTGAGTTTTATCAGCGCAGTCGGAACGTTTCTTCGATCACGAAATTAAAGGCGCTTTTGCGGATCGATTAGCTTCCTTCGTATACGTCATATTGTCGAGAAAGGAAATTTGAAAATTGACCTTAGCGGGGTTCACGATGTGCAGCAAGTGCAGTGAGTGTTGTCAAGGTTCAAGGCACAGCGTGGATGCTAGTCCTACGCCGGGATCAGATTCCGAACCCTCAGGTAAACTACTTCATTAATATTTGTATATATATATTGTGTGTGTATATATACATATATACATATACACACACACACACACACACAACAATAAAAAAAGACATATTACGAGACTCGTTACGAATCGTTGATTTTTGTACGGCTTCATAAAAAGACTTTGGACTCTTGGAAAGTGCAGGCTTGATGTTCTCTTGGATGTCGGGAAGCCTAGTGGATTTGTATATCTATAGAGTTCACACCCGGAAAAAGGACTTTGAGTGGAAATAAAAGGAGCTTGTTTAACCCAGTGCCTCGAAGCAACTTCCTTACCGACCAGGAAAAGGATTTCCAGAGATTTTTCTTCTCGGCTACGATAATACTCCAATGTAAATCAGGGCCGTAAAGATTTATATGAGAATGATTCACTGATTACGTGATACGCGTATCCGTATCTATTTCGCTGTACGAAAGAGAAACACGAGGATCGATTAATCGATAATAAATCTTCGATTGTATAAGATGACTGGACATGCTGTGTTTACCTATACTGAACTATATGTATTGGGTCATTGTATGATCCTTATAGATTGTCATGCATCGTGCATACTGCATGATATATGTATAGTACGTGCATTATGGATATATACATACGTCATATAAATACGGGTGAGGCGATGACGTAGACAAGACGACTCAAGACCTCGGGTCGTTGCACCAGGTCATACCGAGTGGGTAGAGGTTACGTATGTCGGGGATGGAGGATCCACGCAAGAGCGTGGAAAGGAATCCGTTGGTCGAAGGTGTAATCCTTGGAAATCCTTCAGGCGATTTCACGATTAGCTCTCTAATAGGAGATTATCCCAGGATCGGCGTTAGGTACGCTGCAGTTCGTCTCTGTGGTAAAAGGAGGATCGTGAAAAAGTTGAAATTGTCCAGTGGCAAGACGACTAAAAAGATCTTTTACTTGAAAGGGATTATTTTTGGGAAAAAAAAAAATTTCTGACACCCTGTCTTGAAGCTGTACAGTAAGGGATTGGCTGTGAAATAACGAGGGAAGAAAAAAATATTTTCAGCTTCCACGTTTCTCGTTTATAATAATCCTTCACGTTTACTTCTTATGTATCTTCTGTCTCTTAGCTCGTTACATTCCATGTTTTCAGCTAAAAAATCGGCACGATCGATCTTATCTAATCGGTTATCAATTTTTTTATGTTTCAGACGAAGAGTGGAATCCAGATGGCAAAGGACGCCAGTCCAACGACACCGGTGAGTCTTGTTCTTCCTTTTTTTTTTGTCATTCAACTATTTTGCTATGGGTTTCAAGAATTAAAATTTCTCGAAGTAACTTGAGGTATATGGGCAAGAAAGTAAAAGGGTTGAAAAGCTTGTAATTACCTTTGTGGGAATCACTGCGTGGGGTCTGCGAACGGAGCTGCGTGCTGAATTCGAAACTGCGGAGAGGTTGGAAGTTCGCGCATGCGCGTTGTAAGCTTCTGCATAACCTCAAAAGAGATTGTTACTACGTAAAGACGTTGCGTATAACCCGTGTACTGCGTAACTCGTGACATCTGCAGATTTTCAGAAATGCTCGCTGTCCTAACTACTACCTGCCGCGTATCCAAACGGTCCAGGAGCTCTTAATTATTCAGAAAGTTTTAATCACCAAACACACTTGCCACCAGACGCGTCCAAGTTCAAAACCTTAGAGAAGCAGCGCGCGCACGATCGACGCCCGTTGAAATTTTAATGGTTTAAAATATCATTCCTCGCTCTTAAAAGGGGATGTAGACGTCTAGTCGCCACCACCGTTCGTCCCCTATACGCAATTGTAACCCGACTCTTCTTCATCCTATATTTCGATTCGTCGACCTTTTTCTGGATTAACCGACTGCACTCGCTCTCTTTGTCTTTTTACTCTCTGTCACCCTCGTATCCACCAGCTACAAACTTCAGTCGTCTCGCTACACCAGGTGAGGGTCGGACTCTTGGCTATTGTTAGGTACAATTCTCAAGGACGTAACGATCCTCTAGCCGTTCTTTAGCCAACCTCATAGCTTTTGCTCGACGACACGTTTAATTGTGTCTCGAAGCAGCGAGAATAAGATTAAAAAATATTATTCGAGTCTGTCAATTCTTGAAGGAGTGCGAATGCACTGTGAGTCGATTTCCTTTAAAGTGTCGCTTTGACTCTTCAACACTGTCAGCATGCTTCTATTGGAGAACGAACTTTGGATTTCCATCCGGAAACCATGAGTATTAACTTCGGATTACGTTTGGCTTTATCGAGGCTTCCTATCGTCGTCCGAATAGCTTACGATAGACTCGTATCCTAAATAAGGCAGCTCCGCGTGGAAATAGTCGATGGTAAATTTGACGACGACGGGGCAGGTCGGGTCAGGCCATCTTTAGAAAAACAAAAAAATTACGAGAAACTAAGTGGATCGACGGCTTGCGATTCCTTCGGTAATGTAAACTGGCGTTCGGAAAACTGATGGATTTTATTGAATTCCTACCAACTACTATCTTCACTTTCCCTCCATGTCTCTTGACGAAATTTAATCGAATCGCAATTTACACCGTTTTTTTTCTTTCCTTCTACCTCTCGCTATACTTATACGCGTAGCCTTTTGCTTCTGACGCTCGAAGCGTTCTTCTTTCTTCGGGCAAACTGTTTTTCCGGTAATATTTCACTCTGTTGGAAGACTTCCGCTTTCATTCATTCTGCAGTCCTACGTTCGCTGTTATTGTCGTTTAGAAAAAAAATTTTCTTACTTCCATGAAAACGGAGGTCAATAGATTTTTTCTTTTCTTTTCGAGTAACAGTACAATAGAGTTTCGTGGCTATCGAATTTATTCGGTAAAAGTTATTTGGTCGCGGCACTACAGTTCCGGAAGGAGCTGACTCTTTTCCTTTTACCGGAAGAATTACAAATAATATTTCTCTAATCCAGGATTCCATTGGACCACGTTTCATACGTTTTTTCCATATGCATGCCGGGATTACGCCACCCCTCATGTATCCTAGTAGTCTCATAATCCTGAATGCTTTTACGTGCACGGGGAAACAGAGGATAGAGGCCAGTGAGCAGAGAGAGAGGGGGGGAGAGAGAGAGAGAGAGAATGATAATAGTCTTACGACTCCCCCCCCCCCCCCTCCCCATTACTTACTCGGATCGTTACATAACACTCGCAATTACTGGGATATCTGTAAATGACGATAGTGTCTTGTTGCTCGTGTTGATTCACTGTCAAAAGCTGACAGTCCATTACGACTCGATGTTTATACGAGTTCGCATTGAGTTAGGTTAGCTTAGGTTAAGATAGGCCGGGATACGATCTGGCGTCTCTTGCATTGAGCTTTATATGTATACCTGTCGAATATTTATCTAAATGTGGGAAAATTCATAGTAGCGTAGAAACTTTCATGCGCAAGATCAGTGTACCGTTAAGAGATACAGATAAGCACTGACCGAGATAATATGGCAGCCATCATTCTCACATGGTTTTAAAATTGTCCATTATAACGGTATATGCCGTATACGTATGTATGTATATAAAAAGGAAGAGGGACGTCATTATAGATTCGTTGGGGGTCAACTGTTTTTCATCTATCCCGTCTTTTTTTTTTACACCTAACCTCTTCATTCCTTCTTAAAGCAGATACATTATAAGCTAATTTAACCCCTGGAATCAGTTGAGTCTTTGCTAGGTTTCCAGGTTTATGTTTCACCCCTACGCTTGAAACTGTCACCGTGGAAACTGCAGCTGTCAACCCCTTGGCTTTTTTTTTTCTTTCCGACCTGCGGACGTTACTTTTGCTTGTAGCAGTACGATAATGCAACACGAGGCTATGAAGGGTTGCCGTATGAACATACACCCTTTGAGCTTTACTTTTGACCCCGTTAACGTTTTCCGAACGAGAAACTTTAGGATGCGGATTCGTTTCGAGAGAAATGTCGAAATAGTTTCTGGAGGAAGGGTGAAAAAGGAGGTAAGGCTAGGTACCCCGAGCATCCCCTTGACGAGAGCAATGTACACAGTGGCGTATAAATTTTCGATAGTGTAGTTCCGTAAGGGTATTTCGGTAGGTGGGGGGTGGGGGGGGGGGGGGGGTGAAAGAGTGGAGAGAGAGAATTATTGCAGAAGCGACGGCTTCCTGTGCCCCTTGACAAATGAAATTTTTATTCGACCACTCGCACGTGACCGGGAAGGGGATGATAGGTATAAAACGTCGAGTCCAAGGGCTTCGGTAAGAAGGTGGCACATGGTTTTCCGGTTTGGCCGTAGGTAAGGGTAGTTTGCGGGCTGTACTCCGGCTATGACCCTATAAATAAAAATAAAGCTTTAACATCTAGTGCGGACCTATCTAGCCGCCCTTAGCAGACACCCTTGGACTCGTAAACTCTTTTCTGATGGCGCGAGTATGTATTTCTCGCGAAAATCTAAGGCTCACGGTAAGCGGACTATCGCACTTCCGTGTTGGAAGGAAATGATGACGGTTGCTGGAAAAAAAAAAAGGTTCCGACGGGACGTGCCTACCTACCCTTGTATTTCAGCTTCCGCATATATTTATTCACGTGATGGTCGTACTCTGTATGCACGTTAGGATTGCGTGGCTGTAAAGTGAATAGTGACTAGTAACGAGCGAGGATAAAATCTGGTTGGTAAAGCATTTGCAGCTCCTAAACAATCTGGCATAGAGACGACTCGCTTCCTGGGTTATTTTGACTACGGTCGAGGCGCCACGGGGATGACACGTGGCTTGGACGAAGCGGCACGCGCGAGAACCAACGTAAAGCAACCTTTGCTGTACAATTAATTCGTGATTAACCGGCAGAGTAAGATTTTTACATTTGACGCAACTTACCTTCAACCCTCTTATTTAAACGCGTTAATTATTTTTTTTTCACTCTGGCACTCTAATGGCGCATTCCTTCCTAAGGGATGCATGCGATACAAATTTCTGTCTCACAGTTGATTATTAACCTTAGCACATTCTCCACCGTCACTAGTGGGTATTAGATGTCTTTCTTACCGACCATCCAAACTCGTCTTTACCATAGAGTTATTACTACTAGTCAACGGCCATTAAAACCTTTTACTCGGTCGTAACCTACTGTGAAGCTCGTGAGCACACGAGTTATTAAGCTTGTACGCTGCACGAGCGTACGTGAAATTTTACAGGACATTCGTATCTGCACTTGAGGTACATTACTGTTAATTCCTTTACTGTCGTGTGTTAGTATCCTTGAAATCCTTGGATTAAGTTCGTAGCGTCGTCTGACAGCTGCTAGAAAAAGAGAGTCACTTTGAGTAGCGATTCGCGACGTTAGAGTTTAAGATGGCAGAAGACGCTTTATTAAGTTTAATTTCCATGAGACGTAGCTTTTGCGAGCAGGATATCTATTAAATGTTACCTATTATCCAGCGAGAAATGGCGAGGGATTCTCATGGGTGGGACTCGGCGTTTCATAGGCACCAGTTTAACCGAGGATCTAGTTCATCGAAACGTAACGAGATGTCGCCAGTGTGGCTCGACACCCTCTAGCTTCGCCTCTAGCGGACGCCGGGTGAAGCTTGAGAATTTTTAAAACTCCTCGCCACACCCTGACGCTAGTTTCGCCGAAAAAGTACGCGGAAGCGTCTCGTGCCAATTCGTATAATGTTTCGCTCTACACGTTTGTCATTTTCGGGACATTACTTTATACGTTCCTTGAGTGAATCTGTTCAGCAACTGTGGTTTGATCGTGGCATCACATGTGCATCGGAGCTTTCATTGATACTAGCGACACGTTGCGGCACGTCAGCCAACTAATATTGATTATAAAACCGTGTAGTGTTTTTTTTGCCTCCCAGCCTCCGGCGGCAGTACACGCGCGAGCGCTACTACCAGACGGCTCTTTAAATTAGTCTTGAACGCCGGCCGGAAGTAAGTGCGCGAATTAAACAATTTCACGTTATTATTTTATCCGGCAGCGAGGCTTTCTGGATTTATCAATTCAGTGGTGAAAAAAAACTCGACTCACCATAATGTAAGTAAACGTCGTTCAATACAAAATATTATTTCTGTACATTGCTTCTTTTTTCTACTAACTGTACGACGCGTATCGTTTCACGCGAGACCTCTAAAAAGGTGACGTTTGACTGCCGGACGAATTGAGCTGTCGGGATACCAGACAGACGCCATTATTACTGAGATTTTTTTCAACGCGACCGATCAGTATCACGTGTCTAGGAAGGATCTTTTAATCGGCGAGCCCTGAAACCCGAGAAATTTGAGACGGCGGAACCACTTCCGGCTCGTCAGAGTAAATCGCCCTCAGAATTACTTCCTTTCCGTACGAAGACAGAGGAGACAGAGTTCGTCAATGGGCGACGTTATCAAAATTCAAGGCACAATCACTTTTTGCTTTTTCTTCTATATATACATAAGAAAAATCAGTATTATTTTCTTGATACGATAAGATGTCGTAAATTAAAATTTTGCAATAAAAGAATTACTGCCTCTAGACTTTCCGCGATTTTCCACGTGTCATCAAGTGTTTCCTTGATTTACGGCAGAGCCGTCGTAGGGTCACATTTGAAATCTTTCTACCCAGAGCATACGAAATTTTGCACAATGAATAACAGACGGGAGCACACGGTATATAGTGCTTGTAAAACAAACAAAACATAAAATAACAGAGAAGCGTCGCCAGCTTCTTTTCAGGATGAAACACGCGGCGGCAGAAGTGCGGCGAGCCCTGTCAAGGGTTGCGCAACCCTTCTCATTTTGCTCTTGGAATGGCGACCGTTTCAATCTCGCCCTTTCCGTGCACGCGACGTCCAAACAGAAATATTAGTAAACTGCAGCCGAAAACGAAACTGAAAAGACTCACCCGATATGCATCGTTAATATTTCAATGTTCCCAAGTTCATACGCTAATATACTCGGACTATTAAATTCTCTGAATATCTTCATACGTCAAAAACCGATAAATTTCTTTTATTTGATGTCCTCCGGGAAATAAATTTGTCCTCTCCTCTCTAACCCTCCCTTTTACCACCATTTTTCCTTCTCCACTCTTTCGAGACACTTTGTTTACTCGCTAACGAAATATAGATTTTACCCCTGAGCTACACGCACTGTATGTGCACCTATATTCAATTCCCCTGTGATTTTCGTACACCTGAATGAACCTGTAGAGTGAATCCAACGAGGTAAGGCTTTATATAGAGTACCTTATCGAACGTCTTGTCAGCCATACCTATATACATATATATTCGTACGTGCTTTGTGCACGTAACGTAACGTTGTATATACTACGTGTATACATACGAGGACGCCCAACGTCACCAAGATGGATGCGTATTTCCATCGAAGGATAGAATGGCAGCTAGAAAGGGGATACATCCGTCCTCTAGTCAGACGAACCATGCGCGGCACCCTCTTACGGAAATAAACTTGCATCAGTTGCGGTTGGTGCTCGATTAGAATTCGTGTCTGGTACCTATTCCATCTTGGATTGCCATATAGTATATCGGTGTTCGAAGGTGTCGGTACATCCTGATAGATGCCAGTAGAGATACTAGATACATGCTTGTGGCATGCAATACGGATCTAACGCGCGTACGTGGTTCGGTATAGAAACATATTTGAGGTTGCACGATGCACCAGACCCGCATTTCCCAATCGGCTTTGACGACTGAAATGAAAGACTACATGAATAATTTGAAAGAACGCTGGACGACGGAACAAAGGGGAGGTGAATTTATAGGGGGTGTATTTTCGTATATCTTGGTACCTATATGTCATTGTTCGCCATTTTTGTTCGATGAATTTTTAAACTTTTTTTTTTTCAATTTTTATTATTATTCCACGAGATCTGGAACAAATAATTTCGCAATTAATCTCCATGAAAATTGCATCGGGTTGCATCGAGCTCTTCGGGCGGTGCATCGTTATGCAATAACACGGTGATTGATGCATCGTCGACAATCGGTTTATCACGTTTTATCGTTGCTTATGTTTATTCATAATTTATAGAACATACACTTGCGTCGGTACAATTGCATACGGATATAGAAAATCGTTGGCGAATCAGCGTGCTCTCTCTCAATTAAAATCAATCGATATCCTATTATACGTGGATTGCATAGATTTCGAGGATTCGGTATGGGATAACTTTTCATTAAATGTGTATTTTCCTTTTCTCTCATTTTCTCTTTTTTTTTTAATCATTTCATAGATTTCGAGGATTCGGTATGGGATAACTTTTCATTAAATATGTATTTTCCTTTTCTCTCATTTTCTCTTTTTTTTTTTAATCATTTCCTCTTCTCTTCATATTTTCACATCGTGATGCCATCGAATCCTTTCATTCTTCTCTGGTAAGGAAAACGGCAACGGTTTGCTGCTGCGCGCGCCAGCAGTGTTGTATTCGTGGGAAGCGAAAGCCTTTCTTTTTTTTTTTTTGAAGTGCCTTCTCATTCGTCGATTTTAACCAGACAATGGATTCTCAGGAGCGTCAGAGCCTTTTTCTTTCTTTCTTTCTTTTATCCCTCGCCGTACCTTCATTACCCTCGGCCGATTTACACTCTCAAAACTGAATCAACGACGTTTTCACGATTTAGCACCTATATCGCCGCGCTACAAAAGTGTTAATTATTATCAGCGTCGGACATAAATCATTGAAGCAATTTATCAAAATATTAAAACCCCACGCGTCCTATTGCTTCGTACGACTTGAGATTGTATTTTAATTCAGGGTACGCGAGGAGGGGTGCCTGGCTGACGCGGCACTTCCGATTACCCTTCACCCTCCTTTCTCTTTTTCAATGTCCTGTGTATACCCGTGTAATACGCAGCTACGTTCACGGATCCATTAAACGTAACTTCCTGTACAGACTCTCAATTAAAACTCGTAGCGATTCTTTTTTCTTAACCTTCACCCCTCCGTTATACACGTCTTCCAATTGAGTCCCTCGACTACGATTGACATTCAGAACGCTGTGGACGTATCTCACACTTTACAAAACCTTAGCTACTCTCACTTCCGGTACTATCGATACGAGTCCACGTATCGATTAACAAAGGGAAGCGAAGCTCGCATCGTTTCTACTCGGGTTCGTCGACCAGCCTATATGTTTCCATGGCATCGAGTACGCGTTTGCTGCACTGTTATATTTTATACACATAAAAGACATAGGAAATTTTCTCATAGGATCCGATACACACACTCTCCACGACGTGCCTTTCGTTACGATAAAAGTATGGTCTCACGAATCCTTTTATTTATTTAGGCATTTTGTCCACGTAAATCATAAAGCAGTCTGAGGCATAGATCGAGGGCTTTCATTTTTTCACTGGGACTGTACTTAAATAATAATTGACAGTCGACGCCAAAAACTCCGAACCGATAGGCGTCGACGTTACTATATTTTAGCTTAGACTATTTCTGTATACAATATTTTGTCGGCGGCTTCCTAGCAAACGGCGTGCAATCGATAAGCGCAGCAAAGGCCCATTGAGACAATTTACCAGTCACTGGCAATAGTATTGTCCAACTTTTACGTGATAATCGCGATGCGTGAGGGAGACAATTGTTTTCGTGGGACGTTATGAACGGTGTCCGGATATCTTTTGTCAGGTCTTACGCCTCGCTTTCGCACGTTAATATCGGACAGTATTTTGTCGGTCGAACCAAGGGACTCGGGCGACTCTTGTTACGAAGATTAATACCCAGCGCCACCCATATGCCACGTTTTACTCTCGCACAATGCCCAGTACATTTCTCTATGAATAAACTCACTCGATGTGCGGCTCGAGAATATTTAGATTGTCATGATTATTTTTATTGAATTTCGTCGCATCCGGCGTCGAGCTGTTAATTCTCACGCGCGACGACATTCACGTCAAAGACATTTTTTTTTCTTCTATTTCTCATTCCTTCGTCACTTGGTACCTCCCTCTCTCTTTTTTTTTCTATCCCTGTGGGTGTCAGTGACGAATATTAATTTTTTGCTCGTAATTCGCGATCGTAAAGAGAACAGTTTAAATTTACCACTTACGAGCTTTCCAGATACAATCCCTGGCAAAAATCGGTATGTGAAAAAAATTAATTGCTCAAATTCCATTATCTTTTCCACAGTCATTCCCGTGAGCTGCTGACCATTCTTTAGAACAAAGCAAACGAGGTCAAGGTTTCTTAGTCACTTATCCTGCCTGTAGAGACTTCTGTCATTTTTTAGACTCATTTCATACATAAGTAATAGCCAGCCGTGACAGCAGACTGAATTCTTACGTATGCAAATAGTGACTTTTTTTTCTCATATTGAAAATCTTATCTGCCTAAGGTGACATCGATAAGTGAAAGAACGATCGATTTTTGTTTTGTTTCATAATTATCTTGTAGTAGAATCGTACACGTTAAGGAGGCATCAGCACTAAAAATGTCATCCTCTTTCACCGCCTAAAAGCTGCGATATCTCAGAAAATAATATAGCTGTATCAACGTACGAAGTTATATCTATATAGTGCAATTTTTATTATTTTTATTCCATATATCTCTGCCAAAAGAAAAAACGACATATTTTCTTGGAAAATGTTAATCTTCAATTTCAATTAACGCAGTAGCTACCTTAATGCCTCTTAGATTCGACAGATTCTCCCGTAGTGAGTTACGCTTGCATTTATCTTTATTCTATCTCATCTTCGCATACACTTTCACCCTACCTGTACGTCACCCTTGTACAGTGTCGTGAGTACGTATTACCGTTACTTCATCCCTTTAACGAGGTTTGTCTTTCCTCCAAGGTCGGCCAGCACGTTCCGTCACTTTAGTCACTTGACTCCCTTCACTCTCTTTAGTCTCTTCAGTATTGCTAATTCGCTATACGCGCTTTTAACACGGCCACCGCGTGGTCGGCGAGCTTGCGTGACAGTGTACATACACACACGTATACCCACTACACGAAATATCTGTCGGGAACTTACAGCGAGCAAGGTATAGGTTGCAGGTTGAATATACGTATACGCGTATGCTTCAATTCCAGCTTGGCCAAGCTCTAACTGCATTTACAAGCACGTAGCGAGAATGACGACGAAACAGGCACATAGGTAGTTAAGTTATTAGCCATTTACGTAATATGCAAATAATGTACCTAACGCTCCTGCTGCGGTATTTGTATAATGCAGTATATATATGTATATACGCAGAAGTGTTATAGCTATACGAAGGAAAGCGGCCACCAGAAGACCATTGGGATAAAGAGCGTTTCTCCGCCGTTTCGAATTTACCATTGAAATTTTCCTGGCACCCGAGCCAATATGTTTGCCTGGTTTCTCTATATAGTCGCTAAATATCTGCGGCGGACGTTGATTTAAATCACGAATTATTAACACGTATTTTTCACCGGACGATTGTTCTATTGTGTGAAGTTTTGGGAATAAAAAAATTGGTTCAATTTTTGTTTTTTAATTTCTTTTTAACTATCCATCGATCGGAACGACTGTGCGCTGTATGTATTTTTTAAAAGTTCCCGCTCTCGTGTCAACGACGTGACCGAGCCAATCGCCGATGGTAACTGTCGAACTTCCAAACTCATTGTCAACTCCTCGAAGAAAGTCAGAGGCACTGCGCGTCCTATTAGAAGTTGGTGAACTTTCGCTTGTCAGCCACAACCATCCAGTCTTCGCGAACTTTGGCCAAGAAGTCGCGTGGATTTACTGGATGCTCCCGTCTTAATAGAATATCCATTAAAAAGCGAAGAGGCGTAACGATAGTTTTAGATGTGAGAACTTTTCATGAGTTTACTCATTATACGCGTAATAGGATATTACCTTTATTCCGTTTTCTATTATTTTTTATGCACTCTGCGCCAAATCAGTGCTGCCTGTAAATACGTGATGATTTTCTTGCATTCGCAAGACTCTTACGTTTATTATTATTTTTTTTTTTTATACTTGTTCTCGTCGTTGCAAAATACCGAGGCCCCTTTCAGTCAGCGACCAAAGAAAAAGTGCCATTCGATTCTGCAGCCGTGAAGAGATCGAATACCGAATTAGCCCTTAGGATAACACATGAGCTGGAGGGGATCATGGCTGACCTGGTTCTAGCCGATGCTCTCGTGCGCGACAGAATTCCTCTGCTCTGACCCTATATGAGTGTTCGTTACACGTGTGTGTATGGTTATATACATACTATGTATATATATATTCCTCTGTTCACTTGGTATCATGTACGCGTATATGTCTATATACTCACTGTGTAAAAACGTCATATAGATATAGATACTGGCAGCTTCCTTCATTACCGAGACTCTATTGGGAGACTCGCTGAGAGCCACCCTGATTAAGACTCGTTAGCGCCGACGTTAGTCCTCGGAGGACGTTATTTACCCTTGCCGAAATCGGCCTAATTAGTAACGTCGAGCATCCCGTTGCATCCTCGTCGACGTCCTCGAGGGTCGACGGAGCTCTCGGGATAAGTCGACGGCTTTGTGTTACTCGTCAGACTCGATGTACAATAGCGATTCGATTCTTCTCAAGGATTTTTCGCGGGAAAGTTTCAAATACGAATTATGAAAATTCTCGTTAAAATTTAAATGGAAAATTTTACTCCGCTCAAACTGCATCCTGCATTTGGAGCTATTTAATTCTACTTAATAAAAGTGGCGTCGAGCGATGTTACGCTATAGACATACATCATATGTATATATATATACATATTATATGGCGTATATGGGACAAGTATATCTATAGTCTATTCAATTTTTTATGGCTAATATCCCGCAACCCACCTCTCCAACTTGACGCAAACCGTGTTAAGGCGTCGCCTCCTCGACGTTCCTAACTCGGTTGACGACGGGGACGCAGTAACGGAAAACACTGCTGGATTACCCGCATGAAACGGGACGATCTTTCACTTAAATAAAAGGATCCTACCACCCGCCCTTAAACGGTAGTTAAGACTCGTGGTTAATGCACTGTAAAGATAATCGGACGGCTCGATTTTTTACACAGCATCACGCTGGACCCCACGCGGAGTAACGTCGTCCTCATTACCGTCATTATACCCATCTCGCTGATTTATCATGAACGCCAGTCTTTCCAGTCTTTCCAACTTTTGCCAGTATCTTACGTTGTTTTTTTTTAAGTGTTATCTCTACTCGTATATATCCTCGCGCTTTCTTCGGCAGATACGGAGTTATGCTGAACAGACGCGACTGACGCACGTGTTAACGCGCTTACAAATTCTTAACGATGCATCTTTAAGTTGTTCGACAGACTCGTTTGAGATGACGAAGTTTACTGAAATTATTTAGCGTCTTTTCTCGGCTGCTTCTTTTATTCGCCATGTATATCGTCTGAGTGAAATTTTCTCAGACAGATACCAAGGGGCAGAGTCTTGCTAAGGATTTCCGGGTTGGGCTAGAGTGTGCGTGTGATGTTTAATATTTTTTATCACCCTCCAGGGAGGCGGTCTGATACTGCATTCCTGACTCGCCTTGGTGCACCTAGGGTAGACGTGATAGATTAAAATGCAGAATGCGCCTCCAGCATCCTGGAAATACCTAACAAAGATATGGACCATGTGGCATACCGTTTTTTTTTTGGGAGGGGGAATTTTACGCGTTAAAACGCAAAAAACCGATCTGCATGTTTTCATCTGGATCGCAAAGTCGTTTTGTTATTTTAGGATACAGGAGATTACGCGAGTTTTTCTGTATCCATGGATGTTGTTTTTTTAATTCGTTTTATATTACTGTTATTTTTCTTGAAACGCGTACATCTGCACGCGAAGTTCGTGTCGCGTGAAATTCCAAAAGGGTCCGGGTATTATTAAGCTACGATTGATTTTACGTTAGTAAAGGCGTCGGGACGCGTAAGATTTTGACCGAATTTCTCAAATTTTTTTTTGAATAATATCAGATCATCCGGATTCCGAACACCTTCGGGCTCTCACACTGTTGGTATCGCTCGCGATATTCATACCGCAATGGCTGCCTCTTCGGAGCATTCTAAAATTAGATAAGTTCGCGGAGTCGTCGGTTGCAGACCTATAGGTGTCTTCGTCTTCCCACAAAGAACTCGCCGTAATGCTAGAATTATTGTCCATTAGTCGCGCGATGGATTCGTAACGCTTTCCATCGAACCGAACGAATGGTCGTAAACCGATTAATTATTGATCTCGAGGATCAATCGAGTAATATGCAATATCAGATCGTGCAAAGCGCTGGTAGACCAGTTTTCGTAGCTCAGCTTCCTCCTATACGCTTTTAGCTTTAAGTTTCTTAAGTGGATTTTATCGAGGTCAATGGCCAAGGCACATGCTCCGTCAAACTCTCGAAAGGGACATCGACCATGCATCATTACGTCCTTGTGAATCAGGCTTTATATTTAAAGCACGGCTTCCTACTCGAGGGCCTACTGACTCCAAATCTCGAGAGCCCTTCTATTTTTGCACCCGACCCCCTTGTCTTATGGTCGCCATTTTTTTTATCATCTCTCTCTTTATCTTTCATACTCATAACCAAATTTACCCAAGTTCGTCGTCGCGACGTATTTACACGATCGAGCAAATCGCGTCTCTTGTCTCCATGAGCTCACCAGGCGCGAAATAAACAAGGCATCTTTTCTATGGCGACACTATTTAAAGGCCACTTCCACGAACGCGTTATTCCTGGCAGCTTCGTTTCTGCCAAATAGGCCGACTATCTCTCATACCTCCTGTAACGTATAGCTTACACTCTAACAATTTGTCGCCCGATCGAATTCCGATAGCACAGCTATCGATCCTTTTCGCCACTCGTGAAACCTTCGCGAATCCAATGCGCCTTCACGTAAACCCTCAAAATCACTCGAGGAAGCCATAAACGTTCGCACGTTACGCGTCCTGTGACTGTACCTCAGAAACTCCCGGGGAACCCCCTGCGGTCTTTGATGTTTACCTTGGCAAAAGGAATGTATACATTTACAAAATTCTATCTCCTCGGTAGGAATGTAACGAACTTGGTGGGAGCTGAGAATTTTTAAATCTTTTGCCTCGTAGCGTTGAATTTTTTGTTTACTTTGGTCTTGACAGATTCCTACGTTACCGACATCAAGTTTTTTCGTTTACTACGCGCAGACACGATTTGCAGTGTTGACTATACATATGTATACAGCCTTATTTGGTCGATGGTAAATAAGGCTGGTGCCGGCTTGCGGGTGTCGACGTCTTGAATATACCTTATGTATAATGTCTTATATATATATATCATGTTTACCTCACGTACGGAATATTCTATTAAGATTCAATTTCTTTGATTTCAGGCGGATCCGGCCGGGGTGAGGGTGAGGGTGGGCCAAACGAGCTACCGGGCGGTAGAAGAAGTGGCGGCGTTGGTGGGGGTATATTGGGCGTCGGCGGGGGAGGTGGCTCACGTGGTTCCGGTGGTACCGGAAGTGGCGGCGGTCGCTCAAGGGACGAACCACGAAGGCACACTCTCAGCGGAGATCACCAACCCTCCCTGCATCATCAACAGTTTAACGCTCAGCAACTTCATTCCCTTCATCCCCATCATCTGCCACAACCCCACGGGCAATACGGGACTCCACCCAGTCGCTACACCACCATGGATCTTGAGGTAAATTATTTAAAAATTATTCTATCTACAAATGCCTGATATTGATTTTTTTTTTATCGAACAAACCCCTAATATCTAATCTTATTAAATATATCATCCGACCATTTTTCTACTATTTCTCATTACCCCAGCACCATCGACCCCTTTCACATTTTATGAAAGTAAGAGCAGTCAATTTTCTCACCTTGATACTTCCATTTAATACACGAGCAACGGCTGCTGCTGTACCGTTTCGAATGGTTAGGGTCACTACTACCCCTTTCAATTTTACAAGTACTAGATATAGTAAACCGATCTGTCACTCCTTAAGTACGAGAAAAGGTTCCAACATCGACCACTTTATTTCGCGACCGAAGCTAGTTTCTATTTAATCATTGACCAATCTGTTCGATAAGCAATATGTAATTTTCTTAAACGACGCGTATTGCTCTAATCTAGAAAACCCTTTTTGCAATAAATCAGCATTTCTTTAAGTCTACCATCCAGTATCACGTCCACTCAGGTTATTTTAACGTTCATCATCGTTGACGAACGTCATCCAACATTTCCCTGAGGCAGTTAGTCTATTTTTTAAATTACACATTCACAGTCGTCGTTCGACGACACCGACAGCCAATCACAATCGGAATAAAACGACAACAATGGTCCAATCGAATCTTCGATTAAAATCCGACATGGATTTTTTTTTTTTTACTAAACTGATTTTACTGCCCCGATACCTTTTCAAGGGTGTAAATCTATTTCCCCGCGTGTCGTTGCTCGTGCATTACTCTTTTTCTCTAACGTTATATCAACTTCTACGTGTACCTATACTGTATATAAATCTATAGTATCCATCATGCTGTCCAACCACCAGCCAGTGTACTTGTATGTCCTCGATCCTGAATATATTCGAGATTTTTTCATTTTTCTTGTTGTACATTTTGAAAAGTCAATTTTTTAAATATATATCTCTCCTTCCTCTTCTCACTGTTTCACCCTCGCTCTTCTCTTTCTCTCTCTCTTCGCACTCATCCTTCAGCGCGTCACTCACGGCTTAGCTACTGCACAGCAGCTGTACCTTCATACAGCTACATAATCCGAATGAGAATTTCTTTCAATTTTGCCATGATGGTTCAAAGCTGTTCGAATAAACTAGATATTTTTATCATCTACTAGCTTTTCTCTATTACAATTTTTCCCCATAAAAAACGAGTGTACCAGTTCAGTTAGCACTCTTACAGATCCAGTTGCCCTTTACGATATCAGCGTGACACGTTTCATCCGCAATATGGTATCTGTATATCTGATAAGTCGTATCGTTTTGACAATTTTTCGACAGCTAATGTAATTTCTATGACGTACTTATATTCGGTGCGCGTAAAATAAATGGAGACAGCAGCCATTATTTCGTCCATTGAAACAAAAAAATTCGAGCATGACTGTAACGAGTGGTCCAATTAAAAGTAATCACGACGGCCAAGTACATTGTCTACGGTAGTTACTTTTTAATCGTAACACCCGGTATACATGTAGCGCGATTCATTTGACTCTCACTAAAATCCATTATTTTTCCTGGTTAATTAACGTAATAGTCTATCGAAACTCATCGAGTGTCGCTTGATGACATTTCTCATGCGCATTATGTACTTACACGATGCATCGCTATTACGTGCAATAGACTAGACGCCATAGGTATACCTGTCCCCTGTGTAATCTTCTCGAGGGTTTCTTCACTAAGAATCCCTTTACCAATGTAATCTTCTTCCCTCGGGAAAATCTTGGGTAGCTAAGTACGGAACGGCTGGGCACTTAGACGGGTGGCATCATCGTCCCTTATGCACCTATGTACGTCCCTAATGATCCAGAGGATTTACCGTGTTCTCAGTATAGCGTCACTTTCGAAGCAGCCACGAGTGAGAGAAAAGAGACTGAGGGGAGCAAATGGAGGAGACGAAGGAAATTGAAAGTAAAAATTGTACCCTTAAGGCTCAGCTCTACAGTCACTGTAAGCAGTAGCGTGTAAATTAGACGAATGGCATAATGCCTGCGAGCAGCGGTTACGTCATGCGTCTGATGACTTAAATGATGCGCGATACACACGTACGGGAAAATACGTGGCGACTGTGTCGTGCAAGAAGAGCAGTTTAAAGACCTCAGTAAATCTGCTCGTCCTCGCGTAGGTGTTTGTCATTTTTGCAGGAACTCAGAGTCGTCTTGAAATTGGCGTCGTTCGTTTGTTCTGTTGGTCCCTGAGAATATTCGATAATAAAAAATTAGAAAAATCGAGGTGGGACACCTTTCGTGTGATTTGCTAAGTACTGGAGCTATGCTGGTACTAACTGGTGGGATACAGTTGAATCCTTGTTGATTTATTTATAAGCCCACCGGTATGCTTGGAAAACTTTCTATCTTATCCTGTACAGCCCTTCTATCCCCTGGCCCTGACCCTGTTGCTGTTTTTTTAAATCTAACTGTTGTTTGTCTGTGTTTCCGTGTT
Organism: Calameuta idolon; assembly: GCA_030142285.1. Taxonomy (NCBI): domain Eukaryota; kingdom Metazoa; phylum Arthropoda; class Insecta; order Hymenoptera; family Cephidae; genus Calameuta; species Calameuta idolon. The sequence goes on along the minus strand of JARQSV010000350.1, from coordinate 3,613,072 downwards.
CTTCGCTAACAGATGGGGACCAAGTCTCGACAGAGGAAGGTAATTTTTAAGATTTTCTTTTCCTACGTCTTTCTCTTCTTGTATTGCTATTTTTTGATGGCTTTGTGCATACTTGTTTATTCAGCCCAAACGCACCGCCTGAACATGGCTTCAGACTTCAAGTAGACGCGCAAACTTCAGGTGGTGCGTTTCTACTGAATAACCCTGTATATCAGTGCAAACGGGATATCGATGATATTGATTATAAGCATGTGGCATGATGCAGTTATCATCTGCATTTCGTTTTATGGAAATTGCTTAAAATTGTTTTCTTCAAATATCGTTAAGGGTTGATGGACGGTGTGAAAAGTTTTGTATAAAATTTTCAGTCGCCACTTCCACGGGGTTATCCGCCCCCGTCGACAGCGATGCTCTTCGACGACGACCCCGGGATAATGTCCGAAGTCGAGACCTCAAGCACAGGATTCCGCAGAGGAGGAAAGCAAAGGAGCAGCTTACCCGTGGTGCGAACCCCGAGCAAGACCTTAGAACGTCCATTAGGTAACTGAAAATCTTAAATGACGATATGTCTTCCTCTCTCCTCTATTCATGATTTTATTAATTTTTTTACTTTTCTTTATTTAAATTCGTTCCACCTCCTATCTCATCTGCATCGAAATCAATCAAGAAACATCAGCCGCAAAACGTGGCACACGGTCCAAAGCCCATGTTGAAGGGTGGAATTAATCAAAATTTATTTCAACCCCTTGCTACCGAGATGCTCATAAACATTTCTATGGGGCCCTCCGTTGGCAACCTCCCCCCCCCCCCCCCCCAAGCTCATCACTTACATAACCATAGATAATAAAATTCCAAAATAATATAACAAATTGGCTTTTCCATCGTTAAGCGACTACTTCCTTCTGGCTGCTTTTAACCGTTTTCTTGGTGAATTCGATTGAAGCTCCTTCGTATGGGCATCCTTCGTACCGTAAAATCAGGTAGTCACCGTTCATCCTCACCAGTAGGCATCATCCCGATGCATGTTTTATTCACAATGAAAATCATTGGGAGTTTTGTAGAATTCAATTGAATGAATATTTCCTTGTAGAAGTTTTCCTCTGTTTACCCAAAATCCATTTAATCGAATGACTGTTCCCCTTTAACCCGATTCCGCTTCCTGGAGACACGTCGTTTACGTGGAATCGTGTCACACGTACCAAAGTGGCATTGAATGGCGCTTATTCCTGACAAAACATTGAATTTCTGTGGGCGACTCCCTAGGACTGGTGTTCCTGCAGTACAGGAACGAGACGAAACGGGCGTTACTGCCAAACGAAGTAACCAGTATAGACACCGTCAAGGCACTCTTCGTCAGGAGCTTCCCCAAGCAACTAACAATGGAGTATCTTGACAGTCCCCACGTCAAGGTTTACATTCACGACAGCAACAAGGACATGTTCTACGAGCTGGAGGATCTGAGGTTGGTTATCAATTTGGATTTTCTTATAATATCTCATGTATAAAAATTCCTTTCTTAAGACGCTTTCCTAATGTCTTACAATGTTTTAATTTTCAGATCTCATCTTAGGGATATCAGGGATCGAAGTGTTCTCAGATTATTTGAAAGCGCCGATGGCGTTGCTGGTATGCCTGGTCCTATGGGTGCTCCTGCAGGGGGCACCGCACTGCCGCCGCATTGGGAGGATCAAAGTTACTTCAGCGAGCCAGAATTCGACAGCGAGTTTCAGCATCAGCACATCCACAAGAGCAAGGTACGTGGGGAACTTATTCATTACGTAAACGGCGTTCATCGCGTCGGATAGATACGGAGTCTAGATACATATTTTGAAGTTTGTTATTAATCGAATAATCATTTTCGAGGGTGGGAGATATGATGGGGTCTCCGGTCAACTTTTCCACACAAGTGAGAGATTTTGGAATGGATACGTTCTAGACACATGTGTCTTCATCTCGTACACGTGGGAGTATATGGAGGCGGTATGGAATTTGGCGCCGTTTACGCAATATTTATTTTACACAACCTCACGAACGCGTACGGTATAGTAATCGGTAATAATTATACTCGAGCCATGAAATTTATACATGTTTATTTATAAATCCTATTTATACACTGTTTACAAATGGAACGATAGTACGTTCAACGTGACTGTTGCTACCAGTGTTGATTCTTAGCTATCGATAGGTCCATTTATTGATTTTGAGCTTGACTCGAATCCAGGAGATTATTCTAGGTCAGTATTTGTCTCTTGGAAACATTGTCCACTGAGTATTATTTAGTCGCTTTTCGTATGCTGTCTGATACGCTGTCGTGTCGATGATTATAAATAAATAGAAACTGTACGCGTGCGCGCGGCTAAGTGAAAATTCTTTCCTGACGTTAGACACGATTCAAAGTAAAGATGGCGGCCAACGTTATATGAAAGATATTTTCGTGATTGTTTCGAGTTACTCGTTACCGGTAATTTCCTTGTGCCTTCCCGTTTCGTTCCTCTCCGCTCTCTTTTCTTGCTCAAGGAGAGTCTCAAGGGTTTCGTATTTCCGGCGTCTCGTGAAACTCTAGCGGCCACAGCCTTTTGATCTTGTCAGGGTAGATGCAATCCCATCGGCTTTTCTTATTAATCGTCTCGAAACTCACTTAGCCGCGCCAACGATAAGTTCGTAATTCGACGCGGTCGCACACGATGATCCACGACGTCGAAAATTCTATTAGGGATTCCGGTTCGATTAACCCTAGAAGGCCTTACATGTCTGGGCGGCTGGCAGATAAACGGCACCAGAGTATAGCTTCTTCGGGACGTTTCTCCACGCCATTACCAAAGCCTTCTCGAAGGGTTCCTCGGCGCAGCCGTCACAGATGTCCATTACTTGTTTAACCTCGGCCTCGGCTGGCTCCCGTTCCTCGTCCTTAGTCGCGTGGGCTGGTAGCTGAACGCCAAAGCTTGCCAATCCGGAGAAATAATTGTTATCCAGTCCTTGAGACACCAGGAAGCTGTCGTCCAAGACGGATCCATCGGCCAACTGTACCAAGCCGCGTTTCTTCTTCTCGGAATCTCTCTTATTTACTGTTTTCTCGTTTAGGGAAGTTGGTTCTTCCTTCGCCAAGAAGGAGACCTTAAAGTTTGAAAAGTTATTGATAAACGCTTAATCTTTATCAGCCATCATCGTTATGAATAATAAATAGACCTATTTGATTACCTTATCGTCGGCAGTTTCTCGTTTAACCAATTTCTTCAGCTCCGTCGATTCAACGGCAGCTATCATATCATCCTGATGATTGTCTCCTGTTTGAGCAGCCGATTTTTCTCTTTTGAAGAGATTGTGGTACTGACCGTTGATGAAGCTAAATCCATTCGCAGCTGCAGCGTTAGTTTGACTCAATTGAGGAAGCTGAGCTGCCTGGGGGATTTGTCCTGGTGAGGAAGCAAGGTTTCCAAAGAACTGACCTGTACCGAAGCTGTTGTCGTAAGAGGGTATACCGGAAATGGGTGGTGAAGCTGTTGGGAAGGCTGATAGGGAATCAGGATTTGCTGGTGGGAATGGCTGCGGTGCAGGTTCTTGCTGCGGAGGGATATTCGGATGACGTAGTGTCACTCCATTTTGATTTATTTGAAACTGAACTCCAGGATTGATCTTGACCTGATAAGAAAAGTTATATTATTTTCAACAGATTCGTACAAATATTATTAGGGTATCTGGTATAGTCACTTACCTGATGATTAATCTGTCCACCAGTCAGAAAAGGATTCATTGGCAATGGTGGTCCAGTTACTGGTGGCGGGGTCGTAGTTCTGGGTGTATTATTATTGGTGTCATGCTCATAGTGATGAGCATGATGATGCTTATGATCTCTGTGTGCTTTTCCAGCAGTCAAAGCAACATTGTACAATTGAACCATCGTGAGCTCTCCAAGGAAACCACCAGATCCTGAAAAAAAGAATTGACGTCCCTTAATATAATAAAGTAGTTGCAAAAAGGATATACCAAGGAATAGCACCAAACCTACCCTGAGGAGCATTGTACCCTTCCAGAAAACCACCACCCAGTTGCCGTTGCTCCTGTCCAGAAATAGCAATACCACCGCCCTTGATGACATGTCCTACAAGCTGAAAAAGGAAGGGAATCTTCTTTTAGAATAAATCACAAAAATTCTGTCACGCGTAACGTGTCATGGTCATTGAAAATTTTCAAAATCCTCTAATAGCGATCCGTCATTTATCGCAGGAACCGTAACAGCCATGATCTCCGTTGTCGGCCGTTCTCCGTGAATACTTTCTCTGGTTCCAGCGGCATGACTTTCGGGAACGCGCGTTTCTCGTTCAGTAAACTTGCGAAAATCAAGTTCACTTCCAGAGTTTCCATATATTGGCAATAATCGATTCTCCTTGTTCCGGTAGGTTTATAAATAGGTGGGTCGACCATTAAGTAGGTAGTTTGAACCAGGTCGGTAGGCATACAGAAGATTTCCTATACTCACCCTGTTGTTGAAGCCACGGCCTACGCGTTCGTCGTTGACCCAGATTTGCCATTCTCCAGTGCGGCCATTCCAACTCTGACAGGAGTGGTACCACTTGTTCAATCTCAGCGGATAGTTCAATCTGTAGAGGTTGTGGCCGTCTATGTTGAGCATGTAGTAGGAACTCCTGGCGGTATTTGCCACCCAGGAGAAAATTCCTCGAGGCTGATCCCCAACTGAGAAAAGAGCCGCTTTTATAGCTTACAGATTGAATTTCTTGTTTCTCACGTTGGCATATGGTCTGGATATATACGATGCATTTGGCACCCATTGCTAATTTAACACCTTTGATAAATTTCGATCCTCGTAAATTTAATTCACTTTAATCGGTCATAAAAATATTTTCTGTAATTTTTATACTCTTTCGATTCTGTTTATTAATTAGTCGCGATACGATACGATGTATGTATAGTGTCCCCGGAGGACTGAGAAAGAGAAAGAAAAAAAGTATCAAATAAAGAACTAACACGCGTATCGGTAGGGGGGGCCTACGTTACTTTCCATCGGTACATAATAAGGTAGCCTATCCTTTCTAAATGAATGACATACCAAAAACTCTATATTTATTGCACATAATTTCACGTAGAAAGTAGTAAAAATGAAATGAGAAACATTTCTCTGTGTCATTTGTTAAGATAGCAAAATTTACCATTTTGTCTAATGGTTAAAAATATTCATTGCTTTCTAATGATGCTTGTAATATTTTTTTTTTGTGAATCTACGTTCACTCGCTAATGATTCAGTTCACGAACGGACCTGGTGAGCGGCTTGCTCCATCCCAAATAAAAGTATTCGATCATCAGAGTTTGGCTTACCGGCGTATGAAAAGAGCGGGTGATCATTGGAATGGTTGTAAAACTTGGTCCACATGCAGAGCGTGAATTCCTGAAGATCTGGCAGATCCGTCTTGTAATGGATATACTGTAAAAAGTGGTTCACAAGAATTTCAGAATAAATACTTGAAATTATTACCGCGTTTGACCGTCCGCGCATTCCACAAGGATAAAAAAAATGCTTATCACTTTTTCATTTAAAATTCGCCTTATCAATTATTTTCAATAATTCGCCCACGGGTCAATTGTTTTTCTCTAATTTCGTAAGGCTCAAGCTGCACGTTTAGACTATTTTTAACGATCCTCCTTCCGCGACTACACTCAGTCGTCGTGACTCCATCAGAATTTTTAAATCTCCCGCCAAAGCTATTTTTTCAATTTTATTACGTTACGTTTCATAGACAGTCGTTCCGACGAATGTTTGACAGACGTCGCTCGCAGCGAACGTCGAAATGCTTCTATGATTTTCGAAATTGTCATTAAAGATTTCTTTTTGGCGGGAAGTCCAAGGAAAATAATATCAACATTCTCCAGTAAATTGATCTCGACTCGTCGCAGAGAAAGTTAGTTAATGGTCCACTATAAGTACAAGCGTTAAACGATGCACATCGCAATCTGGATTCTTTGAAATTTTTTTAAATACCAGTAAATTCATAGAAATACTCATTGAGCTTATGCTTCAACAACATATATACATTTTCTATTACAGCCAAACCCATGTGTATCACTATATAGGTACTTGTGCCCAGGGTCGAATTCCCGGGTCGAAATGCATAATACGCCCCTGCTCTGTCTCCGATTCCAGAGCACAAAAAAAAATCTAAATTCCATACGTCCTCCGCAGTCTTGTTACTCGACAATGGACGGTCTTAAGGTTCGCAGAATACGTTCACTAAATTCCTATAGAATTGAGTCACAAGCTGCACCAATTAACAGGTAGGCAGTCACATGGTGGGCTTCTCATTCGCATCGATGATTTGCACAGTATGCCACTGACAATAAAGGAGACCGTTTTCATTGATGTGTACACGCCTCGTAACGTGTCATTAAACAAATGCAAATCATTCGCAGTCTCAACGATGGTTCTTACACGCAATCCTAATTCAGAGCTCAGTATGCCAGTGTAATCTACAGTGACGTTAGCCGTATATTAAACCCCAGCACCGGTATTTACCTTATTGGCAATCGTACTGGCTATTTAAAAAGGAATCATTTCTTAAGTCGCCTCGGATATGGAAACTCGGAACCGTCAAGTACTTTAACCTCAATCCATATACGACGAATCAGATATACGCCTAACGGGTCTTGGGATACTGAATTTTCACGCAATCCACGTAAGCGTAACTTTTAAGACTTGTTTAAATCTACGCGTTGCTTCGACATTGCGTGCGAGTTATACCTATATATATATATATATAGTTATATCCGGTCAAATGCTTATTTCTTGCTATATATATATATATTTCGCAATAAGAAAACTTTTCACGCTGTTAAATTGCACTGCTTTCGTCATAGAGACGATCTTCTATTTACTATGTTTTAATTAATTAATTATGCGAACTCTTGACTCACTCGTAGTACTTCCGATGCATTCTGGGTCCACCAAGCATGTCTTTGACACTAACTTCGTACAAGTCGTTCTGGTCTTTCTCCGTGAATTTCAAAGGGAACGTGGACTGTCGTTGAGCGTATAGAGAGAGAGAAAAAGAGGGACGGGTATGTGCCATTTTCAAGAGTATTGAACTTCCGCCACGTAGCGGAAAGTGAAATTCGCTTTGCCACGAGGTTGACTTCCGCTCGGTAAAGGTGCTGCGTGCCCATGGAAGTGATCGTTGGCGGTTCACGAGGAGGTGAAGGGTGAGGTGGGAACGGAGGACAGGGTGTTTATTGCTGGGGAAAAGAGTCGAGGCAATTTCACGTTTGCGGCCGATGCTTTAGATACACGTGTGTACCGTCCCGTATACGTACTACGTGTAATGGTACAAGATATTAAATACAAACTCGGAAGTTAAATGAAACGGCCAGTTTATATTATCGCGGAACGAACGTCCACACGATTACCAGGAATCAGTATTACCAATCTCTCCTGGTATAACTGTCAAAGACGACCATTGTTTCCTAGTTACCTACCTCGTGAGACAGCTTCGTTTTTAAATATAATTTTTAGTACGCGTTGCACTAGCCAGATGGCGCGCCGTGACTAATCTTACTTTAATTCGAATAACGCTTGCACGTTCGTTTACTACTTGAGAAAATTTATTAATGGATTTTATTTGATCAAGTTCGACATCGATTCTAGATTTTTTTTTATGGAGTGACTCTTCGTAATTGCCAATTTGACTGTTGATTTAGTTTGATCATTGTGCAGACTCAATTAATCGTTTCTATTGCCCTTGGGAAAAATCTCGAATGTTCCTCATATTTTTCAATTGTAAGCACTATTGGAATTACCAACCGTCCCTGATATCTTCCATCCGTAATTTTTTCGATTACATTCCCTTCTATATCTCGCGATTTCTATCTTACGTCTATATGCAGTTGACTGTAACGATTGGTAATAATGTCTTGGAAGGAACGTCATTCACAAGGGTTCCACAAATCGTCGACACGATGAAAATTGTTTTCCGATCGCTGATCCGCGATAAAGCCAGAGTGCTTCTACGTAAGGAGACACGCGAACTCGATTTCCTTCAGCACGCCCGTCGTCGTGTCTTCATAACCTTAAATTTTCGAACCTGCTCATTCGACCTATTTACAAGATTGACTGTGTAAACGAAAGGCCTAACCAACGGATATATCCGAGGCGGCACATTTGTAATAATTCTCGAATGAGCCACTCGCTGGCAAACAACCGGCTTTAGCTATCGCGCTTTATATCATAAAATCCAGTGCTATTCTTAGAACCGCTAAGATTTACGAACGTGTCATGAGACGAGAGAAAAAATATTCATAACTATAAGTCGAGTCGTACTGTAAACTCCACTGTTGATTATAAACGGATGATTTCCGCTGATTTCACTGGGTACATAGATTATCAGTTACGGACGCACCGAGTGGCTTTACCTTTGTGTGGCAAAATGGCCACTCGATTCGAGGAGAAGGGACGTTACGTGTATAGTAAGTACGTTACACACCTTAGTATCAACGTCAGTCTTTCGTTTTCTCCTGCTTTCATTAACGGCCACTTCGCTGTACTATATGGACACTCTCCGCTATACCTATACGTACTTTTCGTCATATTATCCTGTCTGGTCATTGCCAGTTCCGGACGCATTTGCATTCTGCTGCTCGGTAGTCACTTTCTTTGTTCTCTAGCCAGGAAAGCAAACCGATATTCGAGCTGTGAAATAAGAATTTTCTTTTTTGTCAACGAACGAACTGACTTTTCTTAACCTCTCGAAATAATCTTTTCTTTGTCGGTATTATATATTTTCTTATCGCATCTATATTCTGTCGCAGTTCGACGATGCATGGCTAACAGACTGCACGTGTGCTGCCGTACGCTTCGAGGCGAAATTCAATGCATACGTAAATTCTCCTGAGATCCTGTGACATTTTTATCATACTTTTTACACGGTTATGCCTGTCCATAATATAACGCTACTATTTTACTTTCGAGGACTTTGTATTTACACACTTCCATTCCGTGATTTTCTTTATCCCACTATGGGCTAACCTCAAAGTAGAGCTGCTGGCTCATGGAGACTTTGTACAGCGCACATTGATCCTGTTCCTGCTGCGCCAAGGGATGCGTTTGCGGTAGCGACACTTCGTCGTAATTGTACGACGCCAAGGGCGACTCGTAAGCAGCGGCTTCCTGATGCAACAGGCTTGAACCGAACCCAGTTGGTATGACGGGTCTCCACTGCGAGGAGATGGCGACTGTCGCAGAGAAGAGTGTACAGAAAAGAAGTAACATTTTGTTACGTTTCATTTTCTCACGATTACCTGTAACAATAATGACAATTTAAATAATTTTTTTTCCACAATTTAACACAGACCGTTACAGTTAACTTCGTACTGGACTCTGGACTCTTTTACGATCTGCCATAAATAGTATCTATCGTGCGCGACATTTCGAATTTTAATCACTTCAAGAGCCTCAGAGGCAACTTTGCCGATTAGGTCCAAGAAGGTAAACAGCTTCCTCTTATGTCTCGTTCCGTAAGATTAAACTTTTCACTAGCATCCCGACTGGTTGCGACATTTAATCCAGTCCTGTTATAAAAGCACGTGTCCTCGATATTCCAAATGGCATCGACCACGCTGTACGCTATTGGTATATCTATTTGAGCTTATGTCACATGATAATTGAATACAGTCATTTATTATTGATACATTATTGATATTGACTAGCTACCGCAAGAACGGGACCGTGCAATTAATCGAATATTAATGGTAAATATTGCGTAATTTTATAAGATTCTTCTACAAATAAAATGTATGGATAATACCACCATGTATGCGTACCGGCATGTTTACCGGTATTACCATTTACGAATCACATGACACTAGGATTCACATAATCGGTATTTACTATACTTTCTCCGTATGCAGTGTTACCTGATGTAACGTCGGGTTTTGTTACGCAAAATGCGATTTGTTTTTTTTCCATTTCTTTCTATTCATTAATTCATCGATGATGCTAATAAAGATTCGGTGACGTTCACTGCTCTCTTAGCTCATCGCTCGTTGGAAATGTTTTATATGACAGATTCAAGGAGAGTTTCTATGTCGTGTTAATTAAGATAATGTCATAGTAGATTCTACTTGAAATTAAGTGACAATTTTTTTTCACCACGCAACCGTAGCCTGTCACTTTCCGTGAAACTTTTCATTTCGCGCGCTTCTTTGTCAATAAGATGTTCTTGACAGTGCGCGAGACCGGTAGCCTTACGTAAAGGGGTAATATGTGAAATGTTGTGAAACTGTTGGGTACTTTCGTTATTAGAAGCGACAAATGCAAGCCTTTGGATTTTCGTTAATTCTCTACTACTTTCTGATCCGAGGGAAGTTAAGTAATGTGTAGAAATTTGATTTTGGTTTTTTTTTTAAACATTACATTTTGGTAATATCGTTTTTTCTTTTTTTTTTTTTTTAGTACTATGATGGATTTTGGTTCTTACAGTGTTTTACAATGGTTGCTGCTGCAATCTAATGGATCGAATGTAACTGGGTAGAAAAACGTCTTATAGACTTGTAGCACTCGAATGCCCGAGCGTTGTCCATAAGAAAAATGCTCGATTCTGTTGCGTTGAGGCTGGCGCAGTGGCACTGTGCCAAGGGTAAATATTTCTTGTGAATTTTTGTTCTGCCAAAAGGTTGGCTAGCTTCGTAGAATTTTGTAACGCGTACAGAGGGCGGAGGGGTATTTGAGAAAATGGCTTGGATCATTTGGGCCTTTAAGATGTGGACGAAATTTCAAAAATAGACAGACGTCAAATTGACATTTCTAGTACGTCAGGACTGCATCGAATGTAACCTGGGAATCTATAGGTTAGCGTGTAAAATTACTTTGTAAAACAGAACTTCATAGGGAAATCCATTTTCCAATAACAATTTCCTCAGCCAATTTATTTATTCAGTGTGTGATAATTACGCATCCTCCCATCTGTTTGTATGCATATACGCTGTATTCGATAATTCGTTAGTTACTTTCGCGGGTTAATTGATTTGAATGTTTTATATGGGTCGTCTCGTTCTATATCCCGAAATATACATATATAACATTTGTATGACGCATACCTGTAACGCGTTTTAATTACGCGTTCCCTTCAGAGGATGATATTCTGAAAATTGACAGCGTGTATTCAATCGTAGAGAATTACTATGACTGATTATTTTAAAATTTGTGAAACTCTCATGGTGAATCGTACACGTTGGTTTCACTTAAAGTAGGCGAAATATATATGAGGCGATCCATGTCACTTCAGCCAGTAAAAAAAAATTGCACAAATAATTTTGTGTTATCAACGAAATTTTTATGGTTAATTAAAAATTGTTATCAACGAGAAAAAAACGTCAGAAATTTTTTAAAAAATTTTTACACTCGGTGAATATTTTTCAATAGAGTAAATTGATTTTCAAAATTATTTGTGGAATTTTTTTTTACTGGCTGAAGTGACATGGATCGCTTCATATATTTCCATAAATGCCTTTCGATTTCGATTTCGAAATATCGATATGATATTCAACGGACTCGACATTCCGGTAATCAATATTTAATCGATGCAATAAAAATTTGGATTGGTCATATGAAATATTTGTTACCATCGATTTAACTATAACTTTCACACATTTCCACCAGAATACGAATCTATTTTTATACAGTAAAGTATCAACTTGACGTCCAGATACAAGGATTTACGAGCACGTATCTTCCTTTGAAGTGAAGACACTAAATTTCATCTATTTGATGATTAAAATTCCAATCAAATCTGATTATATTTTAAAAAAAAGATGAGTCAATATCGAAACATTTTTTTTATAATCCATAATCAATGAAAATTCAGTTCGATCGTAATATTATAATTTTTGACAGCCACTGTCAGTACCACGTGGTGGTATATTTTCCATTACGTATTTCACCGACACAAATTAATTTCACTGTTCGAAAATTTGTTATCAATATATTCTCTTATCAGATCCCGTACAAATAGCCTCGGGTATATAGATATATACATAAATAACTGTCTGGTGCACTCTAAATCTACATATGCATTTAATAATAAGATATTACACAATATGATGCATCGATAGTATGAAATTCTTTATGTAAACACTATCCATCGTAGCCTCAGGCTGGACTCACCGGACACGAGGATAATCTTATATGGTCCAGACGGCGGGGGTATGTGGCAGATCCTCGCGGTCTCGGCACAGAAAGAGAACTGGGTATCCGCAGTGCTTACCTTATGCCTCGTGAACTCAACATTCAAGACACAGAGAAAGAGAATTCTCCTACCAGTCTCTTACTCGGCCACACTTTTGCTTCACTTGCACTCTTTGCCACACATGGCTTACTGCCGTTCTATATCTATATCTGTTCTATACCTTTACCTGTGCCTGTAGCTCAACCTATAGAAAACATAGCTCCACCTCCCTTAACTTTGAAAAGTGAACGTTCGATACCTTCAAGTGGAGGCGGAGATGCGATAGTGGACAAAAACATTCTTTTTTGCCGGATCAAGGACTGAAATTTATTTGTCAAAAAATCATGATGGTTCATTGCATTTTGAAAATGTATACGGAAACAATTCGAGAGTCGATTCATCCTAGTATACTATATATGTATATATACGTGTACTTTTCAAAAATTTGAATCAGAATGAAATATGCAATTTTTTAAGTCGTTTTTTTTTTCAAAATTTTTTTTAAGTTGATGCAGGTAAACTAACATTGGTATACTTGATCGAAATTGCATATTGTTTTTTTTCTTGTGGTCCTCTTTGTTTACGATGATCTATATGGATCAGTCTCTCCATTGTTTTGAGGATCAAGGATTTTATTAATGGTTGCTATCGGTGTCGGCTAATTGCACAATTCTCAAATGATTTTTGCGAAGCGTCTCGAAACTCAGGACTATGGCTTTGAAAGTGTCTGAGTATATCACCATTTAACTTTCACTCGCGAGATTCGAATGGCTTCGTTACGTGTGATTACCTGGGCTCCGAAGGGAAGGGACGAAGGGTCCATTTGGTTTTTAATTGACTTGAATTGATTTATTTCATCGTTTTCAACACCCTCAATGTGTTTTTTATATCGACGGACTGTCTTGATTTTATGGTTTAGGAAAGCTGTACGGAGTTCATGAAATTTGTAATATTACTGGACATTCTGAATAATTAATGCCACTGTGCCTGTACAGGTAAATCCAATAGAGATTCCTGCGTTTAACGTTTAATCGTTGATTCTGTGTTTTCAGTCACTCAAAAGAAAACGCAGTTGAAACTGCATGAAGTTCCATAGAAATTCCATTTACGCCAACGCATCACCTACAGTTCATATAGTAAACTTAAGGGATCGATGGGTCCCAGCAAACGATCCAGCGTTCAGGATCTGAATCAGATTCTCATAAACAAGTTTAATGACGTCCATATTAATTTTCAACTAAAACACATTGAAGCGACGTAAAATGTATATACTAAAAATCGAATAAGATAGATCGTAACAAACAGGTAAATTTAATTATTCCACCTAAGCAGGCACTTAACCTTCTTGTTCTTCTTCTACGCGCGAAAAGGTCATGAACGCTTTCACCACTGATCATCGTCTTCACCAGTTAAAAACTAGATTCATCAAATCAGTAGTTAATTCGGGCAGAATCAACATATTATGACGGACAATATGAACGTATTGAACATTCTCTGGATACAAGACTGGGAACTGATAGAAAGGACCGACAGAAACTGAATAAACTAATGAGAGATCAATTTTAGGGCTAAAGACTTCTCTGCCTGCATTCGCATGTGGATTTAGAGACACCCATTAAATCGTCCAAGTAAATCATTTTGAAGGATAATCGTTATGGAGATTTGAACCTTTTAAGATTTTTTTTTCCCATGCATCGCGGAACGTGCGAAACGGAGATTACAAATCTGCTGACACATTCCTCTCGCGATTACAAAGTATTACGTCAAAGGTACTGCTACCAAGTAGGTAATGAAATATTTGGCAGCCAGTTACGGATACGGATCTTTGATCTATACTGGTGTGGTATTAGCACTGATACACTCTGACGTCATGTGGCTCACAAGATTTCCGCAGTGGCGAACGGCTTTGATATACAGGAAATCAACCAGAGCGTTGTTACAACCTTAGATAGGAAATTCCGTGAGGAGGATCTGTCACTGGGTACCTTCTTGCCACTTTTCATAAAATCGCGAATCCTGGCCGTTTTCACAGGACGAAATAAAATGTAAATATTCAATATTACTTGTTTTAACCATGTTGATTTATCAGGTAGCCTTTGTCTGTAAGATTTATCTCGGTTGGAATTTGCGACCAGAGAAGTCGATAGATGCCTAATTCATTAATCTATTTAATATCCACAATTATGCTCAACAACTTTTCGAAATTTTCTAACTGTACGATTAATGACTGTCATTTATGAGTGGTTCGATGAAAATACATTTCTCCTTCCAAATGTCTATGGTTTCGATATTGACAACGAATTCGGATTGATCGCTCTATTGATTCGAGATAAATGACAGTTGATCGATGTTGTAATAGTACTTGCCATTTTTATATATATTAATACTCGTATAATTGTCTTGTTAAAGTACCTTTTAAAGTGTCTGTTGTTTGATCTCAGACAGATAAGTCTGTCTGGTTGCTAGTTTTAGCTTCCTTTATTTCATAGGTGATTGTTCGACCTTGTGAACGGCATCGTTATACCTGTTGTGCAATATAGAGATATTCTATTTGTCATTGTACTTTTTAATACGAAGTAACTTCAAATTGATTATTTTCAGAGGTATTAAATACCTTAGGTATACGTGAAGTACTTAATACCTGTGAGATTGGCTGGATAACTTTGTAACTCCTTGAAAATCCTTCTCTTTTTCCATTAGATTTTCTAGGCTTAAAGTTTCAAGGGCTGGGCACAAGTAACCCTTGACGATTTAAATTCAAAACTAATATTAATTAGAACCAGCAGTCCATAGGAGCTTGGTAATCTGGAACGCTAATGAGGAACGGTACTCTGCCACTGTGAACTTTCTTGTATTAATTATTCTCATGTACTACCTTAAGGCTGAAATTTTTCGTAGTCAAGCATGTTGAATATCACCAGTAGCTATGCTGTAGATCATTTAACATCATTGATACGCATGTAACCATCTGGATTATCGAATGCTTCCTGTAGCCTTCCCCAGAGATCTGACGTCAGTCGCTATATATTGGCGCCAATACGTTTCTTATAGTGGATACAGATAGGCGCTTCAGGAATTTACAACAGAAAGTTACATTGAATAATCGGCCACGTTGAAAACTAAAGTAAATCTGACAATTATTTTACGTGATATTATATTTTCGTGATGATACAAATTTGAATTTCCCGCCAAAGACCAATTCGATTTCACGTGCAGATTGAATTTAGTAATTCCTTACCTCATACCGACACGGAGCGTAGGCATAAATAAGCAATTACATAAAAGTGTAAAAGAGTGTCTATGTATTGTAGTAACGTCACGCACAGGCGTGTCAGTGAAATTGTAGCTTGCGCCACTTATCGTTACTTCTATCTTATAAGGAAGTTACATAGGTGGCAGCACCGTCGCAATACGCACTCCACGGAGAACTATTGAAATAAGTCACTAGGCAAATTCTCAGTACAATTCTCTAGGGAGTTTATGCTGGAATCACGTCGACCAAAGTTAACAAACCTTTTTAACCCTCGAAACGAATTAGATTCGTTACTCAACCTCAATTCGCTTTTTATTCTCCCTGCATTCAGCAGGCCTCGGTTACGTGTTTGTGGGCTTAGCGCCCGGATCCCGGAAGAATTCGTAAATTCCTCCTCCCGGATTAAACGGCGATTCAGAAGTTTACGTCGCGAAATTTCCACGCAAAAAACGAATCAGTAGAGCGCGGGCAGTGAATGACGTGGATAGAAAAAAAAATGTGATTCGAATCGGATAACAAAAGTGAAATGACCACTAAGAAGGTGCACGTTACCAGCACGTACGATATGTCACAATTTCGTATTACTCGAGACGTCTAAAAATCATTTTTATTTTTCTTTGTTTCAGGTAAGAAACTTTGAACCATCGTCAGTATGCCTAATATCCGGTTGGTTAAATATTCAATGGTGAGTGATTTGTGATATTTGCACTCAAAGCACACGCACTAATACGAACTGCATTATGCAGTATGACTGTCGGGAATGCCAATGCAGTAACTAGATTATCTAGTCATTTCCTTATGTTGCAACAAAACCTCATCTCACGGAATAACTGACATCCGGTATCCCAAGCTTCCTGTATTGCACAGCTACTAAACCTCTTCTAAACGTCTCTAATTGTAAGTATCAAAACGAAACGGAATCTGGTTCGTTCTACAACAGCGTCAGTGACTCAGTATAATTATTTGACCTGACATTCCCTAGGGATTGACCTCTAAGAAAAAAAAATGATATATTAATATCAAAGACCTTGGTTAGCGAGAGGTCCATCGTAATAACTAATAACGTAACCATTCCTTAATATCTCTAGAGGATCAGGTCCATCTATGATTCAAGGTTCGATTCGTCATGTCGAACAAGTACGGCAAGTACAGACTTTCCTCGCTGATTATCACTTAGTGCAAATTGACGAATTAACACACGCGAGTGCTGATCACAATTCAATTAAATGATCTTTGACTGATTGTATATAGATTTTTTTTAACTCTTTACATATAGTTCCTTTTATGTCATCCGTCTCACCTTCACGTTTACCTCGTTTCGCCACTGTTCACTTCCGTCAGCTCGCTAGGAATTCTTATTCTATTCCAACTGTCTATGGGGATCGATCGTTACTCTTGTGTCAATCTAACAATCACGCGATCATTCCTTTACACGCAAACCGGTCTCAAGGAAATATCCTTGCACTTGCTATTCATACATCACGAGTAGGATTGTCTGTGGAATTGCGGTTAAATGCTGGGCGTTCCGTGCTCAGCAATTGTAACGCGCTTGCTGATACTCGTGTAATGCTTGTTTAAGCAATAAGAATTGAGGATAGACAGTAAATACTTATATACGTATATATACACACATACATGTATTTGGAAGAGTAAGAATTTTTTTAGGGGAAAAAACAAAACGTGCACTGCCCTTCGGGGTCTTTGTATGACGGAAGTGATCGATTGCATTACTTTCAAGAGAAAGAGAAAGAATATGGGCGACTCTCTCGAGAAATTGAAAGTTGATCTGTTTCATCGCACCGTCGCGATCAACTTGTTGCCGATTATGGAATGGTACTGTGGATACACGATTTTTGTCCGTGTAAATCATTATCAATTTTCGGTTAAGGGTTATCCTTGTTTGATACCATTATGAATTATATTTTGTTTTATTGTCAGTATTTCTCTGGTTTTTAGAGAAAATTCCCTAAAGAAAATCATAACACACAGACATCGTTATCAAGGATTTTTATACAAGTGCTGCTGTAATTTCAAAGCCTGCAATTAATCATCGTAACACCGATTGAAAATATTACAGTGAAGGGTATAGAACAATTTTCTGAAGATAATTATCCTAATTATAAAATATTCTAATTGACGTAAAAGTGATATGTGCTGGTTGTATTCGCTTGTACTAATACGGTAAATGAAAAAAAAAATATTTTTTCCCCAATGGCACGTGGTATCAGCCGGGCGAAATTTGACTAACGACCGTTTAAGTAGACATTCAATAGACATTAGAAAATTGACTGTGTTATTATAGAAGTGCTTGTCGAAGAGCAGCTGCTTCTATGTGTTGCTTAATTGCTTCATTTTTTCACTCGCGCTCGTATAGACTGGAACCACTTTCAAATAGTTCACTACAGGATAACCATTAGATCTATTGGTGGATGACAAAATCTCACTCACAGGTTGATCCGCCCAATCGGGTATTTAAATTTTAAATGAAAATGATAACGATGCAAAGTGATATCAAGATCACTATACGTTATTTTACATTCAAAATATTAAATCCGTTAGAACTCGAACTTTTACCTGGAGGATAATACCTACTCAAATCTCCCGCCGAAGTGTCTCCATCCTGCGGCGAACAGTAGAAACAATGTCCAAAGAATGACGTAAATTCGACTCGAAAAACAAATACAATTACGGTATCTTAGTGACCTATTTTTCAAGCCTTATTATTGTCCGTATATCCAATTGATTTTATAGGATATAAGTAAATATAATTCTCTGTCCCTCATCATGACGTTTGATTTCCCAATAGCAATTAAAGTCGTCCTGGCATCGTGACCTGTTCAATTCTGAACCAATTCCTTCCAGCTGGATTCTTCTCTAACGAGAAAACGTTCATCACTAGGGAGAACCAGCAAGTATTTCCAAGTAATTACGGAACCCTTCGACATTATCTTCGAATTCAGTTTATACTCATCGTTTTGACACCTCAGAAGTTACGAGCCGGCTTTACACGAAAATCCTCCGATAACCATCTTTATTGGCACTTGCGGCATTTCAACAATGCCACATAAACCCTCCATTATTGGCACAATGGGCCTGTTGGAAGCTGGTCATGGCGTGGAGTATACTTGGTCTTTCAAAAAAAAAAAAAAAAAAAAACGTGCGATCGATTCTGACAGCTGGCCATTGTTCCTGATTTTTCGAGGATCTAGAATCGTGAGTGTCTCAATGATCGAACCACCTGACACGTCACAATTATTTTACTCTGCATCCAGTCGAGTTACGTACTTGTCCATATCGATTGGAACTTGATACAGCTTTTATTTTCTTTCTACAGTATTTTCCAACTGTTGACCAACTGCATACCAGCGAGCATATCAAGGTGGTTCCATTCTCCTAATCAGTATTGACTTCATCGACGACAGTGCAAATACGTATTCGAAGAATAATGGATAAAAAGTCGTGGTTCTTAACGAGAAGCCAGGCGTCGATACGGACAGATAAATCGGAAGGCGAATGAAAGAGCCTTGCGGGTCTTACGTTACGTAAAGACTCGAAGAAAGGTGGTAGCCAACGTGCAGCACAGAAGAAGGTCGACGCACCGAACTACTGGTAAAAAATATCCAATCGTATTTCATCCCGTGCAACGAGCGACCAGAAGTTGTGGCTGAAGATTGGAGAACTCGACCCTTGGATTTACAAAGAAACGAAATTGCCGATGGAGCACTTGAAAGGGCATGAACTTTCGAACGGATTCGATGAACGAACACTTGAAGATCTTTTGATAGAAACTTGGAGGAGCTGGAAAGTTCCTAACTCCGTTGCACTGCTACGCATAATGGAAGGATCGAACTTGGTTCGCGTAAAAAGCATCTTGATGGAAGTTTGGGAGGATTAGATGCTTCTCTTTGTTTTTTTTGTTTCTTTTTTTTCGTACGTCACTCTTGGCTCATTCACCTGGACTTTTACTTTGCGTTTATATCATTTTTTTTATTGATTTTTTTTCCGTCTATACGTGACTATCCGTATATACGTATATCTCGCAAACAAAATATCTGTACAGATTTTAAACTATGGGAATTATGGTAACCGTGGGCGTTGTCCAGGAGTTGAGAAGTCTGAGACCTGATCCCTTTTTGTATGAGGCGAACAAGGCACGATGCTCATTGTGAGACTTCTGGGCTTTCGATTGTGCAATTTTAGGCCTGAGGACAGACCGTTCATTTTTAACCTAGTTTCGCGCATTACGTTTCTTCGCGTGCGAACCGCCCCCTTGCGAAAGACAATGTCTCTACGTTTGGTCATCTGAATTGTTTGAAACAGTCGATTATTGTTCGTAACAGGTTTCCATTACGCACCGAGATCGATTGTTAGACGCCGTGAGTAGTCAGTTACGCAACAGCCGTTTATTCACATGTAAGTCATCCATCTGCGACTTACGCCACCTACCACCTTAAATATCTATATATAGATATAGAGAATAGAGAGAAATATTGAGGTGACTTCGATATTGTAATTAATCAATTTTCATTAAAAATTTTACTAACCAAATATCCAGTAATAAAACGAAAAAAATTCTTCTCAAACGTTACTCAACGTTTTCGTCAATTTTTGCAATCCTCTCTTGGGTGTAATGCACTCAAAGTAACGAGAGCTGTTCACAATCAACTAACAAGATAATAAAGGGTAATATAGCTGTAATCAAAGACCTCGTTAAATTCGTCATTATTCAAAATCAGAACAGCGCAGAACGTTTGACTTTGCAATTACCGATCAAACTAGTTTGTTTAATCCTGGTTGGTGGTAGCTGACGTCATGCTCCATTTCCACATTCAGCATCAATCACCGTCAATCATAGATTCACCTATATACGAATTAATGAGAAACAAAATTTCTTATCCTTCTCTGATTAATAAAATCTGACGTAGATGATTTTTCTTGTTTTTTTTATTTATTTACAAAAAAAGATAATCAAATAGGTATATCAATGTATCTTTCATTATAAATTAAATTCAACTTCTGTGCAATTTCAAATTATGGATGCTACAAGCGATTAAGTGTGACACAGACTGTTATCAGTTACTCTAGGACATTTCTATGTAATCTACAAACCTTTGTGTATCTGCCTGTAACTATTCCATATCCGATCTCAATGCGCTGAATAGGATAAGCAATCTATCATATATTACACTGTAAACTATAGTATTAGACGTTTGGTGGAAATGTCCATTGCAGATAACACGCAACAGATCCATTTCATTCTCGCCATGCTTGTATCGTGCGTAGTTAAATATTTAGATAATCAATAAACAATATATGCGTGAGTATCGCTACACACCAGACACATACAGTAACTCACTATGACATCTGACATTAGCGATCAACCAGCGCGGTAACGTGAGAAAAAACTAAACTAAGAGAAGTTATAAAGAGAAAAAAAAGTAAATCAAGAAGAAAGTGCTACCTGGCTACTACTACTACTACTACTACTGATGGGTGTCTGTACGGATCGTTAAAAATATTGTTTCTAGTCATTGTAACCAGACAGACTTTACGGGACTAGGACACGTATGAATAAAATTAAAAAAATCCGGTAGATAACGTATATTAGAAAACTCATTATCATATCCTTGAATGAAAACCGAGACGTCATGTAATTTCTACCGAATTAAATCGCTACAACTTTCAACATGGCCACTATGATATCTCATGACTTTTGGAACCCAGGACGAATTCCTACAATGCTTTTGTAGAATTCCCCGAGCGTGTAACTGCTGCAGCCCAACCATCACGGGACTTCGCAATGCTCAGATTAAACGGGCCGAGCTTAATTTCCGGTTTACAGGACGAAATTTTGCCAGTCGAGACCGCTGACTGTATGTTTATTCAATTCCTATATAGATATACTCATACAAGTATATTCACGTGTACCACCAACCATAATACCAAACTCTTAATACGCTTTCGTAACTCGACACTGGTACAGTAACTATACCCTGTGTATGTGACAAAAGAGAATCAGCGTCGCGACGTTAAGTCCGACCGATTTTTTGGTGAAAGTATTGGGCCACGTAGCCAACCTCCCATCAAATCCATAGTGAAACTGAGATCTATTTTCATGTAACCACATCGAAATTGGTTGATCATTCTGCACTAAGATATCTGTATATTTTGAGTATATGCATAGTATATATAATATATATACTGTGAGTAAAGTATGTATGTATATATGTATATATACTTATAATATCATACGTATAATATAAAATTTGAATATTAGAGTGTATAGGAGTAAAATTTATTATACGTAGTATCTGTCATTGATATATTATACGTGCATTAACCGCTCAGGTATGTCCCGTAACGTAACTGATGAGTCGAGCGAAAGTGGTAAAATACATATATTCAGTAATTCTTTAACCGTCTTTAATGATGATTTTTGCTACGAAATTTAATGATTCTCCTTGTTACGGGTTCCGTGTATCTTACATTGTTGATATTTAGCACTCCGCCTTCCTAATGACTGTTTCGTTGTTGAGGATTGTCATTACACACGTATGACGTGGCCTGTCTCACGGGAAGAAATTTAAAGAAATTTCACCTTCGATGGAAAGTCTCCCGGAGATTGTAGATACAGCTTATTCCTTCTTAGCCAAATCGCTCAGAGCATAAGTAGCCGTGGCTGCACCGATGCCACGCCCTGCGATTATAGAGAAACCTAAAGCCTGATATTCATCGTTCGCGACGCTCTCCAGACCCTCGCGTTGGCACGTATTCAAGTGATTTTTCGAAGCCACTCATCCGCGATACTAATTAACGCCATTCAATTAGTCGTTATCGATCTGTCGCGTATACTCAATGATTTCTAAAGGCAGATGCGCACGTGGAACGACTCTTGTCGCAATCAGCGTCATCTCAAAGGAAAAAGATTCTTCTCGTACAAACAGAGACCGCACAGCAGCGCTACGATTAATTACGGGATTCTCTCGAGTCAAAGGAAATATTTCTATGGAGCCATAGGTTCCATTTTTTTTTTTTTTTTTTCGTCCCCTCTTTTCATCTATCTCGTGTATACATGTTTGTCACCTTCCACTGTAAAATCTTTCGGTAAACAGCGAGAGTCTCGCGTATCCTTAATTACAGTGGCCAATGACCGTCTCGGAAAGGAGCAACCACGTGAAAACATATAATTGGGCATTATTGTCTGGCGCCTTCGCACGACAGCGACGATAGCTTGTTCGCCTATCGATAATAATTGTTGAATTACATTCGTTACGTGTTTCGCTGTATCTTTGCTTACTGTAGATCTGGTTACTTATGTATTCCATCTAGTTGCTTGCTAAGCACTTATATCAGGCTTCGAGTTGCCTACACAGTCGCCTTGCACTTGAACGTATCTCGTAGTCAAGACCTTGGCTGCTCGCGCTAAGCACGTTATGCAGGCAAAGTACAGGTATACATCGCGTGTTTCCATTGTCTGCGTTCTGTTTGAATTTCGCGCGGTCCATTTAAAAATACGTTAAGACTCTCTATGGTTACTGGCGCGTGTTTAATTCGCAGACTGGAAAGAATGTTATTTTTTATTTCACTGTATGCTTTTTCGTCTCCCGACACGCGAATACGATTGACGGGCGACTGCAAATTTTTAGGTGGTAAATATATTTATAGAGAATTCCACACGTCTTAACGTTACGTCTTGACTGTGTCGCGTTTCAAATTTTTTTTTTTGTAATTTAACATTGATTTTATACCGGGTATCGTTTGCTTTGTATTTGATCAGTCGTTTTTCGCGAATTTATGCGTTAAGTATTCGCAATGATAATTCACGTCGCGTAATACGCAACACGTAGTATGGCTTTTTTTTCGTAAAGGAGAAATCTGCGACTGTGATGCTAAAATATTTGCATGGAAGTTTTCATCGTGTATCGGACGTGGTATCTGCGAATAAAGATTTTGCGAAATCTGACGAAACACGCTTTGCTTTTAAACTCAATTTATTTTTGTTCAATGTGAAATTGCGGAAATGGCCAATTACGTATAACTGATTAAGTTCTATTATGTTTTAACAGATTTGTCGATCGTAGCGACAATCGAAATTCGGAAATCAAACTATTGCCTTCTCGATCTCGATACTCATTGGCGAGCGTCGTTCTACTTTCGTTAATGTCCTCCCGTCCTAGTTTTTGTATTACGTAAATCCAGTAGATCGTAACACTGTTGCGGTCATGGATGTTCGTGGTTTGCTGAAATTCTTAAATCCTGTTGTAAAACTGCAATTTTGGTATGGCTATGCGAATACGCGATGGACAAACTTTTGCTGTCGGAAAAACTCGAAACTCGCCTTTAACCCGTCGGAAATGAGATTCTGCAGGGATTCTTGGGTTTTCCTTTGTTGTACTTAAGTTTTCTTTTCTTTTTCTTTATTCTCTCTATATAGCCGTTCATTCCTCTTTACTCTTTTTTTATCTTTTTTATCGTCCTACACGAGAATCCAGGCGAAACTTCTTGGTATCTTCGGAATTCGCACGCGTCAATTCAAACTCCATGTTTTCTAGAAAACGTTCAATGGCTCCTGCTTGCCAGATCAATATCAACTCATTCCATTACGTTTTTTTCAATAGATCCATTCAGTCGAAAAAAATATCATGTTTAATGTTTTATGGGAATAAGCAACGGGTGACTTGGATGACACATACAAGAAGGATTATAGAGACTACCAGTTTCAAACATTGATTTAATGCACCAAAATTTCTTGAGGTCGTATAAATTTATTCCTATATATAATCCTATGTAATAGGATTATATTACGTTAAATTATCCATGCTTAACTTAATAATTAATTTTCAATATTCAATAACGTATTTTACTAGAATACAGTCGGTATCTATATTATGGCATTGTTCGATTCTAAAGTAAAAGAATTCACATCGATTTTAAAAAAAAAAAAATGTAACCATTCGAGAAGAAAATGATTTTCTTATATTTCCTCGACAATTTTCTAACATTCTATCGATTATCATTTCCTATATTTCTAAGCAATTAAAATTTGCCACATTCACTTTTTGCATTTTTCAAAATTGCTCCACCGAATACCCGCACCGGTGTCCTTGTCCAGGAGATGAGCATAAGTGGTCCACCTATGAAAGGACTTCCTCTTCCTATTTCACAGTGATTATAGGTCAGATCAATTAGCTGCATTCCCAATGGTTTCCCACGTCGTCTCATCCTAGTGGCTCTTCTGGTCCTGGTACTCCTGTCGCTTCCATGATTGATCCTTGCAGCAATGATCTTCTTCTGACTGGTAGTACCTTCCGAGTCTCTCTTGTGAAACGTTTTATCAAAACTTTCATCCTGCTCCCCTGTGTACTCCCTCAGGGTGCTGTCGAAGATACCTTCATGCACCTGGTTCATTATCTTGGCTGGGTACTTGGCGAATCTACTATTGAAGTTAGGATCTACGAAGATCCTTGGTGTCTGCGAAACCGGATCTACGATTCCTTTGACAGGAGCATAATTCTCATTGAAGGTAACCTGATCACCTGGTGCTTCCGGTTTACGGAGGGAAGGATAATTATTTTGATGAGTACCTTGTCTGGTGATGCTCGTCAGACCGTGTAGAATTCTTCCACGTTTGACTCCCACATTCTCATCGATTCTTCTAAAGGCAATCGGAGCACCTGTACTCGCGCTCAGATCAAATTCTGGACCAATTTCTAGAACTGGTTCACTTTCCAAAAGTTTTGAAAGTGAAAGTAACGGTGGGTTACTTATTAAGGATGGTCTGTTATTCGTGGGATTGAAAGCTGAGGCCAAGACAAGGTTGAATCCAAGAACGAATCCTTCTACTCCTTCTTCCAGTCCTTTGTCAAAGTCCGTATATTCCTGACCAACGACAATATCTCCATTGCTTGGTATCACGTGACTCACCAACTGAAAAATTATTATTATTTTTTTTAATTATCTACGTATGAGGCTTGTGGAAAAATACAGTAAAATTTGGTAGTTTTCAAATAATATGGAATTGTATAAGGAGATTGAGTGATTTTTAAAGTAGCCGCTCCATCTAGGTTCGTTTCATGTAACTAAATGGTTACTATAGTGAAAGTTAATGTTCAGATAAGGTAGGATACTGCAAGTACAACGAAGACCACTTTACGTTACAAGTATCTTAAGGACGTTATCTGATAATGATTTTTTTAGACATTTGAATTTGATTTAAGCAAAACTTTAAGAAGTGCTTACCTGGTCGTTATAACCTTCGGCCTCGATACGTCCATCGATCCATACAGCGTAGTGTCCGTTTATATTGTCCCAAGTTTGACATATGTGGTACCAACGATGCTCCACGATAACAGTCGGATGTGATAAGACTTCCACATTATTTATTTCTAAATGAACACTTCTACCGAATGGCGATATCCATGATCTTACCAATCGATCTTTTTCGTTCTCTAAAAAAAAGGTAGTAATAACAGCGATTAGTATTATTGTGCTTGAAAAATTATTGTAACAGTCTAAGCCCTATATGACGTGACTATACAATCTGAACGATGGTTTTATTTAAAGCTGATCTAAATTCGCCATGATAAATATTCATATTTGGTTACAACTCGTGATCTTATCACAATGCCAAATCAATAACTCATACAACAGGCTGAATAAAAATGATATTGACCTTAGCGACTGGTGATTCTAGCGTTCAAAATAATTCTGAGACTATTGCGTAAATGGTTCAGGGTCTTGCCTATTACAACTGGATCTACGGACCATAGCGGGTTACGTTTGCACCCTGGTCTAATAATCAAGTGAGATGGCTGATCTTGCAACCGGACGTGTAATTACGAACAGAATATTTTTATACTCACTGGAGTAGGAGAAGATCGAATGGGCGTAAGTCAAATTCGTAGACTTGACCCAAAGGCAGAATGTAAATTCATCAATTTCCGGTACAGGCAATTCCCATCTCAAGAACTGTGTACGATGGGAAATAAAAAATATTGATGTAACAAATGAGAGGCTTGATATAATTAATATTTTTATTCTGAAGTCTAAAGATTAATCGGACATAAAATTAAATTAACATCCTTTCTCACCTGTATGTAACCACGCTGAGTCAGGGCAGCTTTGTGAATCGGCGTAACGTTCTTCTTCTCGGTATTGGAGAAATCTTTTTTTTTCGTAAAAATTAAATTATCCTCGTTTGTCGATCGAGCCGAAACGGCAAGAATCGAGACCAAAACAAGACTAAACTTGAGCTGCTGTGACTTTCTCATTTCATTACTTTTATAGCTATCAAATATATTTGCAAACGTTATGGTGAATCTCTCGGGAGTGTCTCCTTTTCTTGTTTTATGTTTTCTTTCCTTAATTGAGCTCGGTATCTTGCTATCCTTTGAGCACAACGGTCACACGAATACTCTGTAGGCGTTTCAATTAATTCGCACCGCAAAGGTTTTTCACTCGCGATACTCAGGCATATCTTTATTGTACTTGTGTCGCCTCTTCTTTACCGGCCGTAACGAACACGCTTACTCGTGAAAAGGGTAACATTTCTGGGGTCCTTAAGCCCTATTCAAACTCGTATATCTCTGATCCAATTTGCAATTCAATTTCTACCCCTGACACGACTAGTCGATAGTCACTTAGTTATAGTTATTTTCAATCGATGCAATTGATATCCCGTATTCTCTCACGATATTCGAATATTCATAAGATTCCGCTGACTTTGGTGAATTTGCATGACAATTTGCCAAAGTCAACCGTGAGAAAGTTCCTAGGTTAATTTTTGTTATATTCACTTCTATTATTATTTATTCTTTACTCTGATCTACCCCCTTGCCTCCTTCTTCTCCACTTTCGGTACGACCTCAATACTCTTTGGCTTTACGATTTTTTAGATTTCTTTTTCCTCTCACCTAATTTACGATCCAATATCTTGTAACGTCCAATGGAGTTACCACATGTGTGTTACGTTTCCCTTGAATACAGTCCACAGCCACATTACACTATACGTTACTCCACGAGCGCATTTTACGTAACGTAAAATGTCGGCCAATATTCACTGAGCGAATCTGAAAAAGATAAATGGATTCGTGTATTGATAAATGAGTAAAGTACAATATATACAAAAAGAAAATAATGCAGGTTGCTACCTACACAACAGATCAATTTTTTGTAGCGTGCTGAAGCATAACTAAATATTAATTTCCCAATGTCATTTTTACACACGTATTTTCGGCCACCCCATTTCACGTATGCCCAGACACGCTTCTCTGCGTTCTATGCTAATTTTTTTGGTTATTTTCTTTTTTTTCACTTCTTACGTTTTCACAAACGATGTGGCAATAATTTATGGATATTTGGTAATTGATGCCCGGCCCCTTTCGCGAAACTTGTTAACAGGAAACCATGACCTAAGTTGGTTAGCCAAACCAGCAGAGACACACCTGAACGTATCGCAACAGACAATCGTCAATTGACATTCCTTAACGTATCTTTATTACAGAAATTTCCCCGTGGAAAAATTGCGACACCGCTCGCTCACGTTTTACACGATATTGAGTGTGAACAGAATGAAAAATGTATTCCGGCCATTCACGCTGCTCTACTAGAATACCATTGTCTATAACATATTCCCTATACATTGTTGTTCTCAATTCATAGAATTCAGAGCGAAATCGTTACGTTCGCATTAGACAAGAGAATTGAGTAACTCGTTCAATTTTATAGGTAAAAAAACGTTCACGCTGTTCGAAGAATTGTATCGATATTAACCATTGATTTTATTGTTGGATATAGCGACCTTGGACAGTATTTAATAAAAAAAAAGGAAATGGAGAAAAAGAAAATGGTAAAACCATTTCCGCCTTGGTATCTGTACTTTATGAAATAAATATATATATATATATATATTCTCCTGTGTCAAAAATTGTATGTAGAGCCAGTCATCGCGTGAAGTTGGCTACTTTTGTTAAGGAAAGAAAAATCAATCCGGAATCGTATAGAGACGTGATGTAACATTGTGTCCGTGACCCTGACGTTTTTCCAGGACTTCGTGACTTTCAATCGGTAGGTAAGAAAGTCAAGTCGCTCGTTTGACTGCGAAGAAAGGAATTTTAAAACTCCTTTGCACTTCAGTGATCTTTCTCCGATCCAAAGGAATTTCAGTAAATAAAGATTTTAGTAAATAACGAAACAATCTCTGTGGAATCGCGTGACCAATTCCATTAGTCAAGAGCAAGGCATACTTTGGTATTCGTGTCATAGGGGAATAACGTTTGGCTATTAAATAACTTGTTTCTCTTCTTCTTTTCTATTACGGCGAAGTTCATTAATTCATTCGTCAATGAGTGCTAATTTTTATGATAAAATTATATCGTCGTTAAAGTCACATTCAACTATTTCGTTCCACCTGGTGATTCCCAATTGATGATTTTTTTAAAAGATAGTTTGATTTCATGGGACATGTGGGGAAGGGAGGTGTGAAATTAATGTCCTTGTCCCTTGGATAAAACTAATTACCGTGAATTAGAAAGCATAGAGTATCCCAGGGACTTTTTCTTTTACTAATAAATATAAACGAAACTTTGAAATTAGTCTATTTATTTTTTTCCAATTACGTAAAGACCATAAGGGATATACTATATTAATTAGTTACCATATATATTAAACGTTAATGCATGGTTAAACAATGTTGAAACTCGAAAGTTCCATATAGTTCTTGTACCTTTTTATAAAACTACAAATAAAACCAGTCAAATCTAACCTAACACTTTCGCAATGACAGCACCGTGAAAAGACATGGGGAAATGAAATGACTGTAAAGCATGATAAATCAGGTTGATTTACATTGCACGACGCAAGGCAGACCCATAAACGGTAACGTACAGAACACAAACAGCATATATGGACGCAGAAAACATGAATATCGTAATAAGTGACGTATAAGCCACTGCACTGGTTAAAAAAAATGTCCAAATCAGCATATAGACATACCCTCAATAATTATCAGCCAATTAAACGCAGTATCCACTCCACGTAAAAACTAGTCACTTGCAGAAACATAAACGATGCACAAAACAAAAAAAAAATATTTTTGAATAAATGAAAAAAATATTGAGAATAGTTAAAGAAAAAATAGATTATCCTCAATCGATATTCCTGTGTCAGAACAATCGACCGGCCACTGTATTAATCTGATAGCGAATAGCAGCGTTGAGCGACACAGCAACACAGCAACCTGTACAGCGTCTTATTCCTCAGCAGAAGAGAACAGAACTCGTTTCGCTGGTGGGGTTGAGTTCTGTACGTTGCTACTTCCCATGGAGAATTCGTTGCATCACTCGAACGTACTAAAGGCTGTTCGCAACGAAACACGGATGTCCGTTGCCCTTGCTGCTGTTTATAATTCATGAAAAATTACCCACGACTTTTGGGAATGTGAATTTGCTAAAAGTATTTTATGCCATTTATTATCTAACTTTACAGTGTGTATACAGATGTAAAATCTAATTGCGTTAGATATTTTGAAGCGGGATAACAGGCACACTTTCTCATGGCTTTCCAGGTCGAAACGTATATATATATATACATATATTATTTGACTAGGACACCTCCTATACTTTCGTCTTGTACCAGTTTTCAATCACCTACTTCACTTGGACCATTTTTAAAACTCGTTTTAGTCCGGATCCTTAGGACATTTCTTATTATTTATGTACAATAAATTTACTTGCTGTTCGAAACTTCCCTCTGGATTAGAAATTACGAACGGATGACATTATCACGTTGATTCGTTCGTTACTTGTCACGTGCTTCTTAAGGAAATCATGAGATTTTTGTATACGTAGAAAGCGACACTCGACGGTAGCGTCGTCAAGTATCGTTTTACAATTCATATGAAATTTATTACGTAATCGTTATTTCCTACGTCTACGCGAAGACAGTTAAACTTTATATCATATTATATCCTTATTCCGTTCTACGAACTGTCGTGTACTTGAAAAATTACCAGATTCAATTTAATCTATGTATATATACATATAGATTTAGAACCAAGATACGTGTCGATCGAATAATTATTAATCTGTCATACGTCATTACTTCCGTCAACCATATTAAATTCCCAGCGTTGTCAATTAAAACACTTATTTTTTACCCTAACACTTTTTCTTTTTTGTCCACGTGTTCATTGAGAATATTCCAGTATGGTAAACTCAATGTCAATATACCATATAATACGAAACATGCTACAGAACGAGTTACTCGTTAGCGACCTTGGTCTCTGAATTGAAATCCGCGCCGATTTATCCTGTTCCGATCAGGTTGATAAACTCTCCATGAACGTGTCCACACCCCGTACACTCCCGTCGTTTGTGCAATTTCATTGGACCACGTTTCACGGACACTTAACCGTGAACTGTATCTTGTCAGCCTACGCAAGGTCACCGAGAAGGCGCGGTCACTTTTCGATCAGAATCCAAGGAAAAAAAATGCATGACTTTCAGATCACGTTTCTTACATCTATGACCTTTTGAATACGTATTTTTGAAAACAATTTTTTACAATCCAATCAATCACGTCACTTTTGTCATTACAGACAGCAAAAAATTCAACGTCTGGCAATGGCGGCTATTACATGGGCAGCAGCAGCACCCTACCAAGGGGTGGTCCACTTTTAAGGGCTTATAGTCCTGCGGCATCCTCGGTAGTCACTGGACCAAACGCTACGCCAACTCAACCAAAAACTTTGAGCACACCAGGTATCGTCAAACTATTTTTCTATACTGTCAATTACACTCGTAATCACATACAGAAATTTAGCGTCTAATTATATGATCGATGATACCACGTATAATTATGGACGCTTGTATAGGTAAAAAAAGTGACTCTCGCTGTGTACATACTCCTCGTGCTAAGTATATATGTGTGTATATATATATATTTTATCTGTGACGTAATAGACACGTGCCTGTAAATAGTACTACGTTTGCCACTTAGAGAAATGTGATTTGGCAACGCATAAGACGTTTAGCCGAGCTTTATTACGCAATACGGAGAATCATGCATCCCAGCCTCTTTCACCAACCCTGAATCAATGTATCCTTGACGTTTATGAAAACTATCACCTTCTAATACCTCCAGTTCTATAATTAATCATAGCAATCGGAGTTCCGTAGTAATGCTATGATGCAACCTGTGTTTGCGCTTCGTTTAAAATTAATTGCGAGCCGTCCAGTTTTTCTTTTTTATATCCATTTTATAATGGATTTATTATGCTCTATTTTCGTAATCGTATCTTCAAAGCCAATCTGAAATTAGAGCCTTCCCGCATTTTTTTTTCTTACGATCGAAGCACCAATTATACTGATAGGAATTTGCATTGAAAATTGCTTCTAGTGAAGGGGTAGCAGCCAAAGGCATGTTTCTCTATATAATTGGGCTAAATGTCGTATCCTTCGTTAAGACACGTAAATCATTTTCATGAAGGCAGGATACGCGTAACGAAATCATTTCTAGTGTTTTCGAAGTCACTCAAAATTATTAACTGGTTCGGTATGTACACATGTGACAGGAAGTCAAGTATAATTTGATTAATAATTGATAATTCTACAAAAAATATATAGTTAATAAGTCATATTGAGTAGTCTGTGAAATTTTATAGATCAATAATAAAATAGCCAAAATCCAGAAAATCAAGGTGTAATATCATAGCTTTGGTTAATCATGTAATAGCTAGTTGTATTTATTTAATTTTTACCTGTCTTATAATCGAATCAAATCAGTTTTCATGCTTGCTCGGTAGATTGTTACCCCATTGTCGATAAATCCTAAAATTCCTACAATGCATGATTCGTAGTACGTCACCCAACGTAAATCACTCAATCATTCGTCTCGTTGTAATCGTCGTTCATTGAATTAACATTGATTTAACTATTGTGACGAAATAATCATCGTTCGACTATCCGACGCCAACGAGGTGATTAATTAATTTTGCCAGTACCGCGCTTAGCTCAATCGAATGATTCTTCGATTCATCAAGTAAATAATTCAATTAGTCCTTGTTTCGTGCTTGCTATGTGAAATATTTTATCGTCACCATACACGATTGTCGCGTAATGAGAGACTACCCTTTAAAAGTGTATTGAAGCACTGTAAACGACAGGAATTAATGAAAAGATACATAAAAATTATCTTATCAATCATGTAAATCAAGATAAATACGACCGCCCGTAATGCTGTCGAATTAAATTAATTGAATGTCATCCAATTATCGTTGCTATCGATACGACCTCACGAGATTGTGAACATGCCCTAAAGCTTCCTCGTCAGTCCTCAATCGCAGTACCTTGCAGTAAAGTCACCAGAATCCGATCAATTAGGGCAATTACAGCCAGGCAGAAAACAAGCAACTGCCCATTAGAATGAAAATTCGCGTGAAATATTCACACCCGAGGCAATCGAGTCGTATTATAAATAGGAAGGGTACACAGTGCGCGGGGTCTATTATATCATGGAGAGTAGGTGGTCTCGTACCTATATAGGTATATACGCTGCCATTAATGTCACACTCATTATCAGTGTGACATAGCTAACTGACGTTAGCCGATAGTGAACCGGATATAGGAATAAAATGCAAGCACGATTCTCTATGTCGGTCAGAGTCGATGTTAATAGCCCGCACGAGACAATAGATTGATTACTGGCAAATCGACGATAGTATAGTACTACTCTTTTGTAAAAATTATACTGGATATAATAGTGGCATACTAATCGCATAGTAGTATACTAATTTTTCATATTACAAAGTGTATAAAGCATTAACCTATATGCTCAATGTAATCAGCAAGTACGAAGCTCAGAATGCACGAGGTCTTCTAACGTCTCAACGCCGTTGCGTGTCCAAGTTAGACAGAGTAACCAGGCCTGACATCTAATAGAGTTTCCGAGGTGAAAGTTCATGCTTTGGTTTGAATGGTTGGATAGGTGGAGGCGGGGTGGCGCCGGCCAAGCCGCTTCGCAGCTACCAGTGTGGTAAGAGTCCCCTTGGAAGCCTGGGGGGCTCGGCACGCTTCTCTAGGGACAGCTCGGTGTCCCTCTATAGTATACCAGGTCAGTAGAATCCTTAGAAATAGGACAAAATGACAGGATTCGCATATTACGTGCATTGGATGATAAATTATTGATTGTGGAGGATCCTGAGAATTTTTCTATAGGACGTCGATTACTGCTCTGGTTTTTTTTTTTTACTTGGTCCGAAGACAAGATCATGACGATTACGGGACTTGACATTTTTGAGTCATTGTGCTTGAACGTGACAAAGAATATGATTTCTCTTGACGCATGTACGTGCAGCGCTTCAATTTCCGGGTTAGTTACACGGCTTCTTCCGTGTTTTCCGGAAGTTTGCAAATACTATGTAAAATGGATATCGTAACGTAGACTTGGAAAACAGTGAAGGCATTGACGACGCCAACTTTTTTAATGGAAGTCGTGTACACATTTTTGCTTTTAAAAACACGACGCTTTTCTACTGTTTTAACTTTTCGCAACATAACAGTTGGTAGTATCTCGTGTTAGTGTTTTTTTTTTTTTCGATTGTCATCTCTTTTAAAGTTCTGACAAGTTTTTCGACTTTTTATACCTGAATACTTTTGCCGAATGTTCTACACAAGGCTCGTCGCTGCGACGCCTAGAGGAATGAGAAAGCGGAACCGGAACCGTCCTTTTTTTTCAATGTGAAATATATTACGAGAACTTTGATCTCATGGTGGTTGTGTTTACTCAACAGGAAGTAACGATCTAACGTGCAATTAATCAGACGTCACGACGAGGACGATATTTCGTAATTACATTGTGAAATCTTCGACCAGGATTCGGAAGCAAACGAATTTATTCGCCGGGGTCAAAGTTCATTTGCAGAGGCGAGAAGAAAAGTATTCTTTGCGAAGTGCAAATAAATAATTATAAGCTATACGTATATATATATACATCCCCTGATAATTAATCGAAGAGGAGGTATTAATTGGAAATGTTAAGTAACTGTAGAGATATCGATTGATATTTTATTCCTTTGGTTACCTATTGGCATATCAATGTTTCCATCCATTATAATCCTTAATGGGTATTACTTATATACATTGCATGCTAAAAAAATTGCATTTTAGTTTGTAATCATGGTGGTGGTATAAACCCAGTAGACATTAATTTGGTAGATTTATTAAAAATCCAAAATTATTAAAAATCCTCATTTATATATTTACCTATCATTTCATATTGTAAGTCACATCCAAGATCTGTCGTATATGCTCGAATCGTACAATTTTGAGGTTATCATTTTTAAAAATCGATATCGTCCTCCAAAGGATTAATATTCGGATCAAATAAATGCTATTTCCTCGAAACAAAGTGAACCGACAATCAACCATGCTAATTACGCAATTAGCATAGCACAAAATTTTAAAGTCATAAATTTACACGATACATCCTCTGCGCTTCCTCAGATCGACTTCACGGTGAAAGTGGCTACATGAGCAGTCCTGAGAGAGGCGGCGGTGTCGGAACCGGCACAGGAAGATATCCAGCAGGACCATACAGTGGCGGAAGCAGCTACGAAGATCCATACTATGCCCAATATTCGGGAACAGTAACACCAGTGATCGACGAGGAGGCCAGGTAAAAAGTGTTCCTAGACAAAAATCCGATCTAACGGCTAAAAGCAAACATCTTCTAGCATTTGAACAGCTTGAGTTATTCAACACACGATATACCATTGACAGCACAACGTGTTTGCAATATTCATATACGCAAAGAGTGTTACTTCCGTTTTGCAAATATGCACACGACTCACAGCTTCTCTATAACTGAAGCTATTTGGGGGTACGAGGAATCCCACTGGTCTAACAAATAAAAACTAGTATACATATAACAAAATTTAAAAAAAAATTCGTTCCAATTCGCTATAAAAGAAAGTTTATCATCCAATTTATATTCGTCAATTCATATACATTTTATATTAAAAAAAAAAAGATTTATTTCATCATCACCAAAACCAACGAGTTTTATCAATGATGAAGTAGCTACTGTAAACTGTCGAGGATGTAACCAAGTCCGATTATAAAAGCGCGATATGTCGAGCTTCTGATGGCTGATAGAATGGGTGTGTATTTGTTGTGGGTGGTGCAGCGATACGGAACTATTGGAGGAATCGTACAGCCTTTACGGGGTGAAGCCACCCGGGCGACCGCCTTCGGGACCCCCACGTTCCCCATTCCCTCCAGGGGCGCCTGCTCTAGCCCCCGGTGGACAACCTTACGACGCAACCCGGTACCAATGACATATATCAAAAAATGCTATGCAATTGCCTTATGAACTGTGCCTGTCAGACATTACTTATTCACTGCTGCGATGCCATTGCGAATGTCCACGCTTATGCCTGCGAGTCACTTGTGAATATTCTAAATACCAATACAGTAGTTTTTCTCGTACTGTTATATAGTTAGCGCGTTACCCGCTTTTCAAAAACTTTTACATACAAAAGCGTTAAAGGGGAGAAAGAGGAAGCTCCTCATCGAGAGTCCATTTCTTTCGCGAGTACCGTTGCATGCTGATGAGACTCTAGAAATGCCGTGGAAATATACACGAATATAGGGAGTATTAAAATGTCGTGTAAACACACGGTTGCTCTGGCACAATCGTATCGGACTCTCATCTTGTATTTTATTTGTATGCTCGCATAACCATTGCATCGATAAAAAGCACCACTGTCTCTGTATCTTCTTTCTCTTTGTCTCGTCCTGAAAAACATCCCCACGATACGGGACGCATTTAAATTTTTTCTAGAAATCTCAATTATCGTTTATACGTTTAGGAAATGATACGCTGATAGATGATCTATAATAATAACAACATTAATATAAATAGCGCGTAGTTCACGAGCTCGAAAAGTAAAGCTTCGTATTCAGAGATCGTCGTATCCTACTTACGGAATCTCATATTTTTACCCATAATCATAATTGTAACGTCATTACGCCGTTTGTTGCTATACGAAGCTTGGCAAGGATCCATTTACTTAATATTCATCGATCATAAATCATAACAGCTATGTTTAACTGCTGAAATGCCTTGCATACGTACGTACGTACTTTATAGCTACGTTCACTACGTGAAAGCTCTGGCCAACACGTAAATCCCTGTCGACCTCATGATTCATTCTGTTTAACATTGTTTCTAATAGGATAAGGGTGGAACACATGGAACGGCAGCTTGCTAACTTAACGGGACTGGTGCAAAAGGCTCTAACTCATGCTCCACACACAAGTCCCTCACCTCGGGACTACTTGCAAGTACCCGCTGGACGTGACCCGTACAGAACCGCAGGTAAACCCTTATCGCATTAATTTTCGCTATTGTTCTCTG
The DNA here is from genome assembly GCA_030142285.1 of Calameuta idolon. Taxonomy (NCBI): domain Eukaryota; kingdom Metazoa; phylum Arthropoda; class Insecta; order Hymenoptera; family Cephidae; genus Calameuta; species Calameuta idolon. Next base: position 3,576,184 of record JARQSV010000350.1, on the reverse strand, counting down.
TCTCATGATTCTTTAAGTGGGACAATGTTCGAATAACGAAATGCATTAAAGCTCATTCGATGTAACAAGATGACAATGCATCTACAGTAGGACACGTAGTGTTTGAACGAAGCATTTTCAAAGTATCTACGATTCATAGAATCGTACGAGTATTCCCTGTTGCAACACAGTGATGAAAGTATTGTATAAGTTTGAATTGTTGTGTATAATTTTGAAAATATTTTTATCGCGTTTCTGTCGTTCTAAAGATGTTATATGTTTGAGGTAGGACATTTTTCTTTTTTTTTTTGGTATTGTCTTTCAGAATTCGAAATTCTCAGTAATATTTGTATTACGTTCAATTCTTTGTCCGAGGATCGTATTACGTGAATGCACATAACTTATTATTCGGCTTTAGTTTATTCACATGGAGACCAGCTTACGTTCATTTCGTATGCAGATTGAAACTCTATGTTTTTCTTGGGACGCCACATAGGGAACTGGAACGAAATACGCGACTCTATTTGCATTTCTGAATTACGGTTGCCGCACTTCAGGCGCACCTTGTTCGCTCGTGATTGGTTGGATGGTATTGTTTATTGATGCAGTCAACTTGACGTTCCTGTTGCTTATCCTTGGGAAATTGTGCTGGCCGGAAAATGTTGGGAAAGTTGAAAATCGATGCCTCGTCTGTTCTCGGTATAATGTTGAGAAAACAAATAGGAGCGAGTCTCAATGCTGTGGAAATAATTTATTGGATAAATTGTAGTTGTACAAGTGAAAAATGGTATAACAAGTTATTCACTTGCGCCATGGTATTTAACTAAGTACGTAAAATTTCACATGTGGCTCTTAGATTAATAAACTGTAGAAGCAGCGTCACCGGAGTATGACATTTTTTGGCACAATAACGCTTAAAAGTAATGTCGCAGGAAAGATTATTTATCAAAATTTGTTATCGAAGCTAAAATGACGAAAGCGTATCTGTCGTGTCTACAGTAATTCTGAATAACAGTGCACTTTTGATTGTCGTTTATTTACATTGGAAGTCAGATATTCATATTTTATAGATAAATAATGAATATCAATAATGCTTTTAATTTGCATTTAGAAAAATCTTAAGATTTTATTTTAACAAGAGAACACGTCAAAAGCAAAAATCGTAAATAAATCCAATTTTCAGTCGCTCCAACAGCTTCTATGGTACAACATAGTAGAACAACATGATTAGTTGAGAGTTTGACAGGTCAAGTATACGTAAAAATAAAAAACAGTGTCTGATAAAACTTTCTATAAACTCAATGCTAAAACTAATCAAACTTGATTTACGTATTCTTCGCCAGTCATATTTGAATTTCTGACTGAACAATTTTATTTTAACCGAAGCCAATCACTGTGCTTAGTATGTTAAAACTGTCTGAAATGTTATTGCAACGTATTCTAATCTAATGAAATAAACTAAGCTACTTCTACTATATTGGTAACAATGATTGACTTTCGGTGTGAGCGTTCCTTAACCCTGCTGTACAACTGCTTTTTTTATTCCAACTAATGCACACCAGGCGCAGGAGACGAGTTCGACAAGCACTCTAGCTCCAGCTCCGCCTCACTGCCAGGTGTGTCTCTAATCTCTTCTATCTTTATATACTCCTTCATAATCACTTAATCAATCGCTGCCGTTGCTATTACATTAGCCTAAAGATCATGTGTCCGTTGTAAATAAGTGTCTCACCTCGCATTACAGATGACTCATACTTAAGGACTGACGTTAAGCCACCAAAGTTAGGCAAAGGTTCGCTTCAAATTTCTCTGCATAAGTACAACGTTACTGCATCCCTATGAGCAGTGCATTATTTGTTACCTAATATATCCATTTAGCGTCGTAATTTTCTTTTATCTTTAAATCGGTATGTACTGTCTCACAAGAGCATGGCCTTAAAGCTCTTAGATTGGACAATGCGTCAAGTATTACCGAATCTATCATTTCTTAAGGATTTACATATTTATGTTGAAAATACCAAGAATGCATTACTGTCCTGTCACTGGCCGATATTTTTCAAACTTATATGTAAATTCATTGTCCAATGAGGGCACTTGCACCTTTTTATAAACCAATACAACATTTTTATTTTTTTCCTCGTTCTTTTACCTAATTTTTTACAAATCTTAACGTTTTTCTTCACGTTTTTTTTTTAATACACTTTTGTATTTCTCTTTGATTCAATTTATGTATATATATATATATATATATATAAACCTGTACAAGGGCAGTTTCGAGGACATGCAGCGTTCACAACGGCAAACTCATGTTTTTTAAAAAAAAAAACGGTCTGGAAACTGCCAAATGTCCTGGAACCTGCCAATACCCATCAAAAAAGGTCCTGGAAACTGACTACTGATATATTTATATGTATAAATATGTATATATATATATGTATACTCGTTATGTATAATACACATACATATATATGTTGTGACGTTTTTCACGCTTGTGTCGCTGCAACGAGGCACGCTGAAAAATTGTGATAAAAATCTATTGCAGACAAGTCGGTGTCATTTGAAAAGTCAGTGTCCTTCAGTGACGAGCCTCCAGACATGAATTCTCCCAAACAACACTCCCCGCAACATGCAGGTAACGGCTAGCGCACATCACATTGCATAATATGCTAAAATCACAATAACACAATAACGGGAAAATGGCGTTTAACGTTAAATACAATTATTCAGATTGAAGTCGGAAATTAGAAATCATACAAATATATTGTGTTGGGCTCTTGATGTTACTTCGACGAATTTATTTAATTGTTTCTCCAATATTTATTAGCCATAAATTTATCCGCCATTTGTCCCATGTATGTCGCACAACTAACAGCAAAACGATCACGCCATACATGCTAATCATGATACCATGTGTCTCCTATACTATGAACCTATTTACTAAAAACTGTAAACTAAGTTAAAGGTCTCTCGCTGACCATCACAGGGTTTTCGTCACTTAAATAAATTTATCTAACACCTTCCTCGTATGATTGTGCAATGCTACCACAACTAGCGGATACAAAACCTACGAAACCGGCAATCAAATCCTCCACATTGCCGAGGATGTCATCACAAGGTAAAGCGCACTTAATTCTACTTGATTCGCTTTTCGTTTCACGAATTTCTAGGTCAGTTGTCAGCAATGCATTGGGAATTCGAAGCTTTCAATTAATAACCGATATAGCTCACCAGCCTTTTATTTTTACCTTTCTGTTAACTCCTTAAATATATGCAATAAATACAAATTGCATATGGTATTAATTTTTACGAGTATTAAATATGTTACATACTAATAGGAAGAAAGTTATTCGATGAATCAATAAAAATTGGATTCTTTATTATAGGCAATTAAATGCGTATATAGTTTGACCAAACTTCAAGGCAAATAAGGATTATTAATAAAAACAAAATTCTTTACAGAGAGGGACAGCAGGCACAAACCGACACCACCGCCGAAACCAGCTGCCCTCGCGGCAGATCAATACGTCTACAGAGATTTGGCTCTTACACCGGAAATGTACAATCAGCTAAGAGGTTTGCAGAAGAAGGCGAAGGATCTTCGCCAAGAAGTCAGAAATTTGAGGCGTATGTCTCAAGCGCAGGCTCATACAGTTCGAGAAACCATAAGGGATACTTTCATTACAATCAGGTATGTCATCCCGACACTTTCTTAAGGTACATACAGTATATTACAATGCAATGGACTCTGGCGTCTGAGTATGTAGTTCATCATTATAAACGCAGCCTTTCAGGTGCGCCTTGTTGATTATTAAAGCATTTTCCAAGACGTATTCTGAGGCCATTGTGGACTTTTTCATGTCTTAGAATTTTACCTTATAACGTTCACCTATATCTTTCTTTCCTTTTCTCGACTTCATGTGCTTTTTCTTAGTTCAGCATTTTTCGTGTGAAATCATTAATTACACCGTCATGAAATTTTCATACTATGTATTCATGATTGTACAGGGCGATGCTGCTGTCGGGTGGAGACGTGGTCTGGGCGTCAGGAGATACCGAGAAAATTAGACTGAGTCGCGAGGAGGACCTCTACAAGCAAGAAATGATTAGGCTGGAAAAAGATCTTACGTAAGTTTCAATTAATTATTAATTTCATTATGAGACTGACTAAGTATATATGATTCTTCTTTTTTCGACAGCGAGCTAGAGAGCACAGTGGAGGAGCTCCGAGGCAACGTCATCAATCATAAAACACGTGTCAATACGTCAGACGTTGAAAATATGGCATTGATTCTCAGTAAATCCAGGTAAATCCTTATATCAAACTATTCATATGAAAAGTCGATAAGAAACTATAAGACATTCAATATAATTCTGAAAATCTATTTCCGCTCTCCATTCTTCTGTGTTATTTCCGAATAGATTATATGAATTTATTCTCTTCATTCTTTTTTTTTTATTCTGAAGCAAAACAGTGGCAGACTTGAAAGTACGATTCCCAAGTCTGCAGGAAGGCATGAAAGGCCTCCTGAGTTCCGAAATGGAGAAAGTAGTGCGTGAGGAGAAGTTCCTGAAAGAGGAACCCGAGAGACTCGAGTCTGCGCTAAAACGATGCAAGAAGCTGGCTAGCACCCTCGTCACGCTCAAACGGTACTGAATTTTTTTTCTTCTTTGTTAATAATCCAATTAGCTAGGCATCGATAATCATTCTACGATTGAGCTGGTTTGCTCAACGCTTTTATTGCTAAATATAATTATGTATTGCTAAATATTGGTGAAAATCAAAATTGTACTTTCTTCTTTTAATCTATAGCTTGGCGTCGGTGCAGGAGCAGCGATTACCAAACGCGGTGAGCGTAGAGGCCGAAGAGACACCACCGATCATACCAACGTCTGCACAACACTCCAAGGTAACGATGAAACCTGCCTGCTACCCTCTTTTTCTTTACCCTCTTATTACCCAAAGTAAACCTTGCTCTATCCCTGTGCGTCAATACCTTGATCGCATGTCGTTGGCCAACCTCCAACTGCTTGCTTTTCGAAAATCACGCGTGAAACAGCATTACTTGTACAGTCTGATATGAATAAATACAAACTAGAGTCAAGCAATTGTTCTTTTCCTTTTTCTATTTTTAACAGTTCATTATCTGTCTTTGATCAAAAACAAATCTTGTATATAGGGATATATCATTTATGATATTTTCATGAAAGCCTATGAAGCTCGTATGATCTCTTATAGTTCAAATTGTTGACACTGTTTGAAACAATCTTGTATCATGGAAGTTTGATGAATTTTTTCAATTATTTAATCGCCCTCTAAATACGTTTGATCAGCAGCGCGTTTTTTTTTTTCAAATTCTTCTTAGACAAATATTTATGATGCAAGCAAACGAGAGTCTTCCCGTACTTCAGTTTACTTCACAAAGAACGTAGATCTGCGTAGAAAATGTGCATACGCGCACCTTCTCTTCACGATGTAGTTTGCTAACAAGAACTTTAACGCTTAATAGAAACCAGTCGATAGATAAGAGTGTGATATTTTGTGAAGTAATCTGGTATACCGCTTATCCTTTAAATCCTAAAATGCTAAGCGCATGCAACGAGTGATCGAGTTATCAATATGACACAAGCTTAATAATATTATAACATAACATAACATAAAGAAAACAACGTTGTACCTTAAGAAAATTATATTGTAACTAAATATGCTTTACTATTAATTAAAACTCAAATGGATAGTAAAGACAATGACATGATATTGTTAATATGTCATTCGATTACTTTTGAATTAGTCAATTATAAAGAAAAGAAAAAAGCGATACACTGTCTTGCTGCACTCGACTGTACGCGTCATTGCTGGATAATGTCAATCGTTGAAGTACTTTCATAAGTAACTTTTGGATAATTGAATTTTTTGTATCATTAATAAAGCCGATATTAAATGCAAACATAATATAGATTTCTTGTATGAATATTAAGCTTGCTTAAAACTTGTCTGGCACTGTGTATTAAGTGATTTTGTTTTACATATAAAATTTCTTTAATTATGAAGTACCTTGCTACATTTACGTCACTTGCAAATTCTTTTAAAAGTAGATCTATGTGACTTGACATCTTCTTAATTACTCGACAGGTGTAATACTGTGTGTTTCCCGTTAATCAAAAGTTGTTTGGTCCAGACTTAATTTTTCGTTTAAAGTAATTGCAATTTGTTGTGCAGCTAGACAGGGTTATAAACGTAAAAAATTGTGAAACGAGTAGTTATATGTTGCAATTAATAATTGGCATAGTTCTGGCACACATTACAATTGGTGACTGTAATTCAGTATTGTTTGCACTAGCAGATTATTAAAACGCGAAATATTTGTTTACTAGCACTTAAGTCACTAATCAAGTGCCATCCACATGGAGCTGGTCGTTTATGTTTTTCAATGACCTGACTAATAATTTGCTAGTTTCTAAGCAACTTAGTTTTTCATTATGGTTTTCGGTACTATTTTATTCAAAAAAAAAAAAATTAAAAATAAATACGAAATCTGATGTAAACCTTCTTAGATTAAAATCCGAATGTGAACTAATTTTTGGTTTTCCCCGCCCTATTACAATATTATCTGAAATTGGGCACCACGCGCACATTTTATGAGAAACTAGGACATTAGAATTAGTCTCCATAATATTTACCTCGTAGACAATTAGCTAATGCTTCGCTCGCCATTTCATAAACTTCTCCCTGCACGGGGCTTTCACGATTTGGTCGACACCATAAAATCATCCATAGATTCGACCAATAAACTTTTCCATGATAATTCGCGAATCCATTGGTAAATCATACCTCGTTCGGCGATTCAATATTTTTTTATATTCATCCCGTTAGTCAATAATAAAATGGTTTAGTGCGCGACAAAGGAAAAAAAAATTGAACTTGATCAAACTCGAATTGCGTGCAGCCACCTTAAATAGCAAATTGTTTCATATCGAGTGCACCTGGCCACTTTTTATTCCAATTTCTATCTAATTAGTACGGGATATTTTATAACTACTATCCGATGGAGTTGGTGTCTAAATAATTCCTGCAACTTGTGTTTCAGTGGACTCCCCTGTCCTAAAACCCAAAAACCAATTTCAATGTTTGCTGTGTCCCGATAGAATAGATATTTTACATTTAGCCCATGATGTGACAAAACATTTGCGTTTACATCTGCGACAACTTTTCATCGATTTAATAGAAACTTTGAATACCGCATCAATTTATCATTAAAGGTTTTCTAAAATTCTTGATATGTTTAACTTCGAGCGAGGTCATATTAATACAAAATTATTGAACTTGTAAATTGCCACATGTCAAAGTGAGTCGACTAGCGTCTTAAATTCAAAATACTCAAAGTAATAACGCGGTTTCAAATAATTAAAAACGTAGAATTGATTAGAACAAATTTATTACTAAGCGCAATCAATAAAGTGAAATATCATCTTCCATTTACTTAAAATATTGCATCTTTATTTGATGTCGTCGCTATGTCGCAATGTTTTGTCAAGTCATTCTGTGTTAGTTGTGAGCCATAAGAACATAAATTGATGTGGTACCACATAAATAAATAAAAGTCTGCCGGAAAAACAATGATTTTCCATATGAAAAGTCACTGTTATACGGTTATTAGCTTTCCTCTAGAGACGATGAAAATGAAGGATACTAGTAAGATGGCAAAAAAACTAATAATCGTACACAGAGAACACATACGATTGAAGTAACCAGATAGTAAAAGTGAAATATAAGAGCCGCAAAAAATGAATATAATATTAATTTTTATAGTATGGCTGGAAGTGGAGTACTCACTTCAAGGATACCGTACATACCAGTCACGAGTAATCTTTACTAATTCATATTAATTTATTATTATTCTATACTGTTATATATAATACTTCTCATCGTTCAATATATATATTTCATAAATTGCATACACAATTATCATCGTTCACGAGACTCAAATTATTCTGTCAAATGGAACGCTTTAAGTAAAATCTTGATAGGCGAGGGTGGGGGGGGGGTGTATTAGCGTTCATGAGATGTGAAGTTGGTGTCAAAAAAAAATAAAAATATTGAACAATATATTATTAGGAATTGTATCACAGCCTTCTCGTATATTATTATTATTATTTACGGTATTAATTTAAAGGATTTTTATATTTATATAGTTCATCAATGACCAGTAATCATTAAATTAATTCAAACGAACGCTGTCACTGCTAATCCGTGTATATGCAAAATACGTATAAAATATAATAATTATAAAAGTCTCCTTTCGAATTATGGAATAAATTATACTTCAAGTGCGAGTTTTGAATTTGGATCATATATTTTTATTTTGATGAAAATATCATCGCAAGCTAATGAGAGTCGGCCAATTGTTAACCATTAAATGATTTTTGCATACCTAGTTGTATAAATTAATTGGTTTTACAATTGTTAATTTTCGATATTTTCATCAAAACGAAAATACAAAATCGTTCCGCTACGTTAAACGAGACAAAGTCTTTACAAAAATACAAGTTAATTGACATTTCGTGTTTTCACACATTTGGCAGAGTATTTTGAGAAATTGTTCGAAGAATATCTCACATCACACATGCTACAGTCATTTTAACATATTTCAATTCTTAATTCGTGCTTGTTCTGAGATTGTTTGGGTTTTTTATACGGATATAAAGTTATTTCTCAGTTTCTGCAATCTATTCGCTCTGCTATTCAAAAGTTCTCTCCTATGTACATAACTCGTCAAAGCAATGGGTGTTGCCATTTAAAAAAAAATTTACCAATTAAAACAAAGAATTCTATACAAGAATTCTGACCAACGATAAGATAAACGTGTTACAATAATATCAATCAGTCGAAACGGTCAATCACGTGACATTATACTCAGGTAGATTATTTGTAATTATTAAAAGGCAACATTTATTCTGATATATATATTTCTATGAATTTTAATATAATGTGCATTGGAATTTTTTGACTATGATATAGGACATTCTGGCACTTCATATACATATACATATATTTGTATATATTGTATGTATATATATATATATGTATGTATATATGTATGTGTATATATATACTATATATATATATTTATATTATATGACTTCACGATGCAATTGTCTGTCAAAATTCTACTTTGCTATTTCTCTTAATTTCAAATGCTGTTTCTTGGCCTATCTCAAAATTTCAACTATATACTTTCACTTTAGACCTTGATTGCGCAAGTACTCTTTAATGTTACCTCCATTGATTTGCTATGACTTAATTAATCATATGGATCAATTAGACAACGAGAAGCGCGGATCCTTTTATCTGTGACGGCCAATAAAAAATGCACATTCGAGGATCATCGGAAACACATATGTATGCACTTCGCATGCACAACTCAGACAAGTAATGTGCTGCAATTCGAATGGAGCCGCTAATTAAGTACTTTCTCACAAGACACACGCTCCAATCCACTTCTTATAGTAAGGTGTCACGAAGTTTAAGGTTTACATTGGATTTCCTAAAATGGCAAATTCCATTATGATTATTATTGTTAATTATTACGATTATTATATGATTATCGATGCGTTTTAATCTGTCTGACCAAAACTATGTATTCCTCCTTCTATTCTATCCATTCTGTATCTCTGTAATCTCATTTACTATACAAATTGGCATTACTTAATACGTATTATGTAATATTTGTAATTGGGTGACTTAGTGGGATCTTGTCGTAACGTCCATGCATAATAAGGCGCCGTCCATGACGGCTACGACGACATTCCTCTTTGCTTACACCCTCTTTTCAAAATATGTCTACTTTATGTATATCATAAAGCTGTAGAGTTATAGTGTAAATTATTGTGACTAATGATTATAATAACTTAATTGATCTTATAAAGTTTTATTGACAGTTTCCACATATGATTTCTGTATACTTTAGCTTCTTATATTTGAGTTTTTTTTACGACTTTATCTAACTTAGTACGTACTTCTGTCACTTCCCATGTACTCTATCTTTGTCTCCTCCACGAGTTACCCTGAGTTCATATAATTTGTATCTCTTTCTCTCTCTCTCTCTCTTGAATACTTCCATCGCTATATTACGTATTGATCTCTGAAGTCTTTTATTTGTATTGATACTATATATACTCCTTTTTTCTCTCTAATTCCATTACTACTGCCTTACTATAAGGATTGGACTGAAGGTTTTGTCTATGTATTTTTTATTGGCCAATTTTTTTATACTTTTTTTTTAATAACTAGAAAACTTTTAGCACGTCTGTAAATGCATGCAGCATGCACGTCAAGTATGTAGTATGCGTTTGATCGTTAGTAAAAAGTGAAGATGCACCAGACGTATATTGTTCCTGTTTTAACTACGACCCACGGGTAGCATGAAGATTTTCATTGATTTTGTTACCTCGGAATTGTTCGCAGGGTAGCAATGGAAAATTATACGTAATTCACAATACAAGTTTCGGAGATATTTGGCTGACTGTAAATTATACGGTGCACACTCTGTATAGAAAGAAAAAAGAAACACGTTAGAATTTTGCAGTAGATATTCAGCTTTGCGTTGATAGATAAAAACATTGCCGAGTATTGATATCCTTGTATAAAAAAGGAATATTGAATATTTATTAGTTTATCACATTTATATAACACGTATTAAAAAAAAATATATCAATTGTTCAACGAACATTATTATTGCGATTGTTTTGTATCACAGTGACAATTTTTCACTACTACCCGGCAGACAGTGTCATGTTACTTTTTATTCATTACCATTGACTGACAATCCCACATCATATGTCGACTATTCAAATTGGAGAACACAAACGGGGTTTCGTACGGACAAAGTTTTCTAATTTTGAATTTTTGGTTTTTGATTTTTGTTTTTAAGTTGACTAATACCGGACAGCAAACGATGCCAAATGTAAAAGAGCCTCAAATGAGTACTGACTTGTAACATGCACAACATACAAAAACGTAACCGACTGCAGGTAACTATCTAACAGAATTGATATATTTTAAATGTTGTTTTCATCAATTTTTTTTGTTTTGTTTAAAACTCATTAACATCCAATGTGCCTTATTTCTCTGTCTCCTCTATTTCTGCATGTACGTTTGCACAGACTTTGTTGGCATGATAAACAAAATAAAATCAAAGCATAAATATAGTTGGTGGTATGTGGAAGTTAAATTTCGCCAGCTCATCATTAGCCAATTAATTGCACAGACCAATTGATTGTGCTGAATTTTTTCATCAAACGTACACCCGATAGTATCACGTTAATCATTTGCCTGACATTATCTTCCATATACCACCTTAGACAATCGGATATCATTATATGATACAGACAAAATATCCTATACGTCTTGATACTCAAGAAACGCGTAAAGTGTTTCTAGCACGTAACACAACAACGTAATTCATTTAAAATATGTATTAATTTGATCAATATCTGAGTTTCATGAAACCGTAACATGTAATTTTATAAACTAATTGCTCAGCACCAGCAGAATATTTTCAAATAACAGCGTCAATTGAGAGAGAGTCGTTGGGATGTTTTGTCTCTTAAAAAGTATCGACCAAGTTGCACACGAATGCAAAAACCGTATAAATTCAAACTGTTCACAATAAAATTTATCGTTTTTTCCTGTGTGAAACAGGCAACTGCCCCTGTGCCAGCTGAACGCACTGTCGTGGGGTCAGCGGGCATCCTCGGGGGAGGGCCCCACGCTGGCGACCCATCCGCCCCCCATCAGCAGCGTCCGGAGAACGCACTCGACGCTCTGCTAGATGAGCTCCAAACATTCTCCCGTCCGGCATCACAATTGAGTCAAGCGTCAAGCGTGAGTCACTCGTCAAGTCGCCCCCCAAATCTCTCAGAAATTGGCAGATCCGCCAGCCAGGTGAAACAGACGAATCGAGCGCCGAATATGTCGGACATTGGGAGAAAAGGAAGCATAGACTCATCAACAAGTTTAGCCATCGTTACACCAGGTCATACCAATACTCTACGCAGACTCCACTCCTATCCATCTAGCTCAGATACGGACACGTCACCACCCATAGCGAGGTTGCAAGTCTCTGACGGCACGACTCCGCCTCAGAAGCCACCTGTTCCAGAAAGAAATGCTGAGCTTCTACAACTTGCAACGGCTAGAAGAGTGCCACCGCCACCACCGCCAAGAACCAGTTCCAGATCACCACTAGCAAGTCCTACAAGTCCTCAACTTCCGCCCCGGAATCCCACAGGCACTCTGCGCAGAGGTCGTAGCAATATTAAGGAAACTGGGAAACCCCCTATGGCACTGCCACCAAATGCCAATGCAGGCGAAGAGCATATTCCGCCAAATAATATTCTATCTACTAGTAATTCTAGCTCGTGTGAGAGTATCAATTCTCAAGAGGGATTGCAGAATAAGAAAGGGAGGCAGGAGCAACTTGAACAGCGTCATCAGGAACTTTTGAGAAAGCAAAAAGCTCTGCAGGAGCAGTATGCGAGATTACAGCAATTACAGAGGAACGCATCTGGTCTGACCACCGTACCACCGGCTCCTCCGGATCTCCTGAAGAAGACAGGTTCCGAGAGTAATTTATTAGCGAAAATGGGACTAGGTTTGAGCACTGCCAGTTCTGGGTCGTTAACTAGTCTCGCTACTAAAGCCAATCAGGACCAACAGCAAAACTCACAACCCATGCAGAATGCCACTAGCAATCAGACGACAACCAGCAAGATCTATGAGACGGATATTCTGTGACCGAGAAGTGGGCTATTGCGCTCGAGGATTTATTACAAAGTTAACTTGCTGCTCAATGCTGGTGCAAGTTAACGACTCAAATACACGTTAAGATTCGCTCGGCAAGAGCAATTCAATCAGACGTTTTAGCGTACATCAATATAAGCTATACTTCGCTCAAGATACAGCAGTACGTGTTGATAGGGATGCATAATCCCTCTATTACTGGGTACTTTTGATGCAGGTGGATGCAATTAGCTACGCCAAGTGATCGCAGATGAATTCGAATATTTCAATGAGGCGCGATCGTTCGGAATTGTAAGGCAAATTTCCTTTCGGGACCATCGCGCTTACCGATCACCGTACAATCACATTCGACTATCGGATTATCCTCGGAATTGCGATTAACATACGATTAGCAAAATACATTTTGTTGATAATGTATATGAGAACGCGACTAATTAATATAGGAACTGTTGTAAATTCACTTGGGCCAATCATTGTGGTTTCTGGAAATCCTTGTACGTGTCCAGAAATAATCAGTCGTGCGATAACAGAGCTGCGACTCGTCGGTGATGACCATCAGGAATAAAACGGAGAGGAAAAGAAATAGAAAGAGCTATTTACTGAAGTTGATAAATGCGAGTGAACATGACATAAAAAAATTAACTGCTAATCACAGAGGGTCATCGAACTGAATGTAAAAACATACAGTCTCGAATCGCATACCTACATGAAAATTATATACTATGTAGAAATTAGCAGAGATCGTGCGTAATAGCGAAACGAACAACTTAGAAAATACTTAATACCCCTAATTGTAACTCTAAATAACGAATTTAAACGAATAAGGTATTTAATATTGCTCGGTTTTGGCTGTTATATTGATAGGTATGTGTCATCACGGAGCAACGGTATACCGGAATGGGATTTTGTACCAAGTGCTTTTTTTCTACAAAATCCCATTGAGCAGCACCGCTGTCCAAGTCAAATTTCGATAACAAGATCATCTAAATCTTGAAAACGGCACGAACATAGTCTTTGCCGTTAACGACACTGTTAGGCATTTTAAAATCACTATGACATTGTCTTATATCACGTTCCTTTGTCCTTTTTAAGATGTCCAATCAATAATTTAATCAAAAGTCATTCGACATGTCGAACGACCTAATAAATTTTCATAAACGCTACTCGTCGGTGACATCGTTTTCTTCCTTATCACCGAATCTACAAAGACCTTATTGCTATTTCCACAAATACGTAAATGACATTTTTTGTTCGCTATTACTCTCGCGTTTTCGTCAAATAAATTATTTCTTTTAATCGAGTCTCATCGTCACGTCGTCATGTATCACTCGTCAATCCTCATAATTATATTAACAATTAATATATCCGCGTCGCGCGACTCCTTTGACGTGAGCCAACGATAATTGTAAATCCGCGTGCGATAACTTCATTTTATTTCTCATCAATGCGTACGGAAACTTTCATTGTAAGCTTACGCTTACTCTATACCGACTAATGATTAATACAATATATTTATTAAAGGAAAAACAAAGCGTTTAGAAAACAAATCTAATCTACTTAGCTGGGACTTAACTGAGGTATAATATTGAATATTACGAGAAAATATGAGCATAAACTCATAAGGAGTCATTTGCCCCGTTCGAGAATCTGTAACGACAATTTTCAGCTTAATAAGTTCTCCAACGTATATCTATACCTATCATTTTACTTCTACTGTGCCAAGAAGTTACTTTTTTAAGGTTTCCTGCCTACCGACGTTATAACGATTCTTCGAGGTTTTTTATGTTCGAACGAACGTAATACTTTAAGGTCTATTTAGATAATTATATATAAATATTATATATAAATATATATATCATATATGTATATATAATAACATATACATATACATTGGCACCGTAAATAAAATAACTGATTAAAATATAAACACGTATTACGATCGACGACTGAGCGCGCAGTTAGATTTTCACAAGCATTTTGTGTAAATTATATATATATATATAGTAGGGACGTATGTATTACTCGTTTCAAAAGAGATTTACAACCGTCGATGAAAAATTACTATGGAGAACGTGCGCATAGGGATAAATCATGATTTATGTAATAACTACGAATATTATAACGCCATATACAATAACGCACGGTAAACTATATATATATATATTTTCTAATTACAATTAAGCATCATAATTAGTTGCTTCGCCAAATAGGCTATGTTGTGAATTATTTAACCTGTCTGTTAAATGCATTCTATTACATTTGTCAATCGTGTCAGACGATCACTATTTTCTCTCTATACGTTAACCGTTCATAAGACAATCCGTGTTTACGCCCAATAAGGAACCGGAAAGTACGTAAACGATATAAAAATATCTCGATGCATGTGATTCCTTCCTGATTGATTGTCTAAGACGAATGAAGGAAATGTTTTCTTGCCGCAAACTGGGAAAATTTATTATGACGACTCTGTAATGCCCACGTTCTTCTTCGAGCATTGTAAATCTTTTTTAAATGAACTAAATCATACGTATAGTTGATTTTGAATGAAACTTGCATCATCTGTCATCCAGCACGCACTCCTATTTAAGGTCACGCATGAAAGATCTGTACGTTGCGACGAGTAAAGAGAAAAATATAAAAAAAGAAATTACAAACGCCAAACAATAAATTGCGTGTTTGCAAAATAATTGCTCAATAATTAACAACCGAAACGCAGCAAGTATTATAATATGATATATCGTCAGAATTTAAGTCACTCGTCGAATTTATTTAACGATACTTAAATGAATATTCGTGAATTCATCACCACGTTAGAGAAGCGATCGATGTGCCCCTCCTCCCCCCTTCACTCTTAACCTGTTAACTTTAATACGCCCGATGGAAAATACTAACAAGAATCCTCGTTCGAGTTGTTGCGAGGAAAAAGCGGATGGAAAGATCGCGCACGAAATTACGTATCACGGCTAGTTAAAAGAAATCATTGTTGTTGATGCACGCCTTTGATTGATTCCATACGTCTTAGATAAATTGTAACGAGACTTCCTTTATAAGCGAGGAAACTAGTAAAAAAAGAAAAAGAAAATTTTAGCTCAAATTTCATGGATTATGAGTATCCTCATCATCTATCTGTGCGAATCGCTGATAGCGACAATATTTAGCAATGTTCATAGATAAGGAGTTTAATTCGAGAACGGAAATTGATATTTTATTGTTCAGATATTTTATGAATTATGACTCTGTTATTGGATTATTGATTTTAGGCGACTGCTATTATATTAGATAAATTATTGACGAATTCATTATTCATATGAAAATTTAAAAATACAGTATTGAAAGAAGTGTACCTAATTTTATTACACTTCTAAGAGAAAGTTCAAGTATGTGTGGTTCAGTAAAGATGATGAAATGAAAGAAGAATAGAGAGAAAGTAAGATGCGTGAAAATTGAATATGAAAAAGTGCAGCCACGAAATGTTTTTACGTAATGTACCATTGTACACTATAAAAACTATGGTAGTGACAACAATTATGTAACACATCATTTATGAAGAACTATACGGATTGACCAGTTAATATTTATCATTATTACACTTGAAGATATGATGAACTTGCGTAACACTACCTATATATATATATTTATATATATATATATATCGTCGAAAGGAAATTATTTATAAAATTATCCTAACGAAGAAAAATATAAATGGAATTGTGTTCTTTTCTTGTCACGCATCCTGTTAACAATTTATGTTACATTCGTGTGTGTTTAACATATGTTCAGGAGTATTATGATGATAAATGGAAATCTGTGCGAAACACCGTAAGATTTGATGTGTCAATAATATATGGATTATTGAATAGTCATTGAGATAAGCCCAATTCTAATCCCAATTTTTTGTATAAATCATCTATCAACGCAGTGCAACGCTGTGTGGGATTCTAAAGGAAGCTGATCAATCATTTTAAGACTTCACTGCTAATTTCATTTTTAATTTTGCATGATTGGAAACGATATAGAAAGTTGTAAACGTATATGGAAGAGCTATTTTCTTGGCCGAAGCATAAAAAGATATCTTAATTTGAATGGCCTAATAATAGCTAATAGAATTTCAAAGATCTACGTTCATGTTTTAACTTCTCTTGTAATAGATATCGTTTCATTACTTATACCAATCATTTTTATAAATACAATATTACTTTACGCATAGTATTCGACTCCTATTTATTTACAGTTGATTGTGATCTTTATTGATAAAATAATAATTTGCGATCGCTTACCAATTATAATGATAATATTACAGTTGCAGCATCATGACACCTATTTTGGTTCTCACATGAACATGTATATTGTTCCAATTTAGGACTTATTATAATCATTAATATCGATCTTGTACAAAGTTTTTTTGGTGCATGTTTATTTACTAAGATAGCCCCGCTCTTTATCTTTTAGTTATCTGCAGTAACACGTAACACAGGATGAAAGGTTAAAAAATTTGTGGCGAATATCTTTAAGAGAAACTGACATTCGCCCATAACAATACAGATTCAACTTTTTAACGTGATTTGTTGTGTTTAATTATTAATCATTAGTGTCATGTTTTCCGACGGTCCTGTACGCCAAATTGAATTGACTTGTTACATTTGTAAATGTTTGTAAGTAATATATAATAAAATAATGAATAATCATTGAATCACCTTATCAGTGTGTATCTGTCCTCTGTAGCAAAATTGAATTGTATCATTAAAAATGATTTGATGTGAGTATATCCAACTTACTAGAATAGTAAGTAAATCTATCATAGAATAGGTAAGAATGTTTTTTTTAATTAAAAACACACAATGATCTTTATATTTTTTTAATTTAACTAAAGATAATAGTACTTTGTATTCATATAACTTCTTGAAATGTTTAATACACTTCATTCAATACCATGAGCTTTCTGTATACCTTTCGCAACTGACTGTCTTTCTTTTTCAAGCTCCTTATAAGTGAGTATGGCTGCTTCAAGTTTACCCTTATTAGCAGCTTCAGATTTCACAAATTCTCGTAGATATTGTATGTGATCACCATCATGTACAATGTCAACTGAATTTGCTGTTGGATTAATCTTGTGATATAATTTAGTAAATAGTACAGCGTCCTCTATTTTCTCAGTTTGTATGTTTTCAAGGAGCAAATTATCAATATTTTTGTTCCATGCTAAGTAAAATAGCATTGGACCATAATGCCTTGTAGATCTGAGAAATTCAAAATGTTGTTTCTCATTGACAGTAGAAAAAACTATCTCAGATATTTCAATGTATTTTGGATCGTTCGGTTCAAATTGAAGACACGCCCGATTCAACACAAAATCATATTCCTGGCGGTTAAGCAAATCCTGAAACAAGTATAGTATATGACATTACAAAGCTCTTAAGGCAATTCTAACAGAGATAAAATTAAGTAAATTTAGGATACCAACTTCTAAGAATTCTTGCTCAAACATTCGTGGTGTGATAATTTCTCTGCCAGGCATAGGAAAATAAATCTGATTGAGACGATGTCTTTCATCCCACGTTGCATGTCTGAGAACACCGTTTGGTTCTCGTACAACAATAAGGCGGTCATAGTTTGATATACCATAAGTTATATCAGTAAAAACATAATTGCATCTATCATAGCTTTCTAAAGCTGGATCAGTTGAGATAACTTTAGTAACCTCTGATCTCTTTTTCACAACAGGAGGCATTTGTAACCGCATATCAGCCTTTCTTTTAGCAGATTTCATAGCTTTTTCAAGTTCCCTAGTTGTCATAAATTTATATGTAGGAGGTTCCATTTGCTGGCCATCCCTTTGCGGTCTGAATACTTTTTTTAAATCAACTCTAGTCAATGTATAAAGAAGATTTTGTATTTCCTCATTGAAGAATAATGGAGCAGGATCTCTTTCACTTTCTATAAACAATAAAATTTTCAAGTGCCAGTATCATATATAAAATATTTAAATAAATAAGTAATTACAATCTTCAAACATTAATATTTAACCTAAGACTAATAAACGTGAAATGATGTGCTTACCAGTTTCTGACACTTTTGAGCTAAAAGCACGGTACTTGATAAATGAATTACATTGCGAATTACGTAGAAACATATTTAACCTTCGTAAAATCATATTCATTTTTACAATCTTTTGTTAATTGCACTTTACCATCAACCACTGAACTATAGGTATACTGGAATCCGTACGCTTGCATTCGGAAGTAACTCGGTGAGCGCACAGCTGTTTCACTCACTTCGTGGATAAGGTTGTCCCCTTCGAATTGAACTGCGCATGTGATATACAAGCCCTGCAAAAATGTTGTAAGGCCGCATATCAGCGCCACTTATGGCCAATTTCTTCACCTTCGGATAAATCCTCAGCTAACCAATTATTTTCATGTTTTAGGAATTTATCCGCAGGATAAATTTTATCCGAAGGTGAAGAAATTAGCCATTAGTCCGCCCCGTGCGCACTGCTTTATCTCAGTTTAAACTTTTTCAGAGACGGTACAGTGTGCGATAGAGACAGCCTACTTCATTGGCCTGTTTCCACGCTATCTCTCTCTATCCGACCCCCACCAATACTGTACGCACTCCAGTGTACTTACATTTCACGAATGAGTTCTGTCTCTTTCTAACTCTCCTGCATTCTAACAACATCCTTCTCCTCCTCCTCCTCCCCCCTTATGCTTCCATGACTCTTTCGAGCTGTGCTCCATTTGTTCTGATATTATTTTTATTCCATCTATGCCATATTGATCAGATCTTGACTTCCGTTTTCTTCATTAATACTTACTAGCTTCTACGATAAAATGATTTCAAATGTAATTTGAAAATAGCATCGTCGAAAATTCAGTGGGTCTATTCATATTAAAAGAATTTGCGTTAGTTCGAATTTTTCGTACTCTGGAATATTCGCAAGGGGCAAAAGAATATCAAAGCAATAAGTATTTCAAGATAATTTATTCGGCAAATACAATAATAATACAGTATATGAAGTATAATTGTACATATATTGCCTTCGAAACATTAGCAATAAAAATGCTATTAGAGATATATGTTAAATATATCACTGCAATATAATATACGTGTGGTATGTTATATGCGTTACCACCTTGGACTTTTTTTTCCAAAGGATTTTTTAACAACTTAATTTTGAAGAATATACGAGTGATGGAGACATAGTAAGGAATAGGAGATTCGAAAATAGAGTAGAAACTTTTGATGGCAGCAGCCGAGGAAGATGTTGAAGGAAAAAAGAGGAAGATTGTTAAAAAGAAAGAGTGAAAAAGAGAGATGGTAAGGATTGAGGGAACAAGGAGAGAAGAAAATGCATAAATGGTGTGCACGAGAACCAGATTATTCGGGAGGAGCGAGAAAAGAGAACACTCGAAAAAGTAAAAAGGATAAGAGTGCGAAATGGGCCCCTCTTCGCCCATTTCCGTGAGGTCCTACCTCTCCACAAGGGTGCAATGACCCCTCCGAGGCCCCACAGGAACCGTGTTTTTTTTTTGTGAGGAAAGCCCGCGAGTCCTGCGGCTGTCGCACGCAGGACTGGGGGGGGGGGGGGGGGTGGACCTCTGGAAGGAAAGGAAGTCGGGTCGAGCGAGAAGGAAAACGCGAAAGGGATAAGGTAAGTTAAACGCGAAAGGTCAACCCCTAGTTAAGGATTCACCGCAACGAAAGACCACGGGCGTAGTACCGCTATTTAACGCTGTAACCTTCGTCCCTTCCCACCGAGCAAGCTCAGTGGGTTAGACGTTAGGGACCTCGTCCGCCGTCGGCGGCGGACCCCGCAAGTCATTGATCCCCGCGCAAAATGTCTCTGACAGAGGGTAACTTTAGATTAGCAAGTGCTTAATCGTACCCGCACCTACCCCAAATGAAGCCGACCCAAGAGCATAAGGAAAAATAGGACTTTACCCAGAGCCAACGGACTACTCTGCACAACCTCCCCACCGACACTTAGGATCGTCTTTACCCACACGAGTCCTCCCGGGTCAATGATATGTTGGAGTGTTTTTATCAAAGCGAACTAATCATACTAAATACGCGAGAGCTAGACACTCCGATTAGATTCACTGTACGAAAGACTATGGCCGTAGCATACCCTAAGGAGGCTCAAGGCCCCTTTCGCGAGACCCATAAGGTCCTGTTGCGGCCACAACTTGGGCCCGACCCACTGAGCAAACTCATTGTCAATGGACGAGGCGGAAGGGCAACCCCCGACACCACAGTCTATACGTGTAGCTACTCTAACAGGGCGACTACTCTTATATGACTAATCGAATAAATTTTGAAAGTAAATCAAGATCCAATAATATTTAGTAGTATTTAAAAAATAAACATATAAGAAACACCTTAAAATGTTTCAACAATAGGCTTTTTCAATAGTTTTTGAGAAGTTCCATAGTTCCCAGTCTCGTTCTAACGGTTGCTTTGGGAACCAGCGGTGAGTAACGGAGAACCTCTGCCCGCCAAGCTACACGATTGTATTCACGTTTAACTCGGCTACGACGGGATTTGCATTGTCGACAGAGACGATGATCACAAAATCTTACTCTTAAACTCGCCGCAACGATTTAGCGCCATGAATTTGTATCGCCTAAAACCGGAGCGTTGTGCATTTCCCTACTCATCTCTGCCTAAAACCGTAGCGTTGTGCATCTCCCTGCTCAGAGGCGGCCGTAGCCCAGTAGTTAAGGCAGCGGATTCACGACCGAAAGGTTCGGGGTTCGCGCCCAAGCTCCCAGCGGCATTCACCAATGAGTTTTCATATGAAAACTTAAGTGAGTATAACGGATTTCGCCCAACACTGTTCGGATTCGGTGTATAAACTCTGTTAGGTCCTCACGCCTAGTTGAATAAGGCCCGTTTCGCAGGGTACATCGCCATCTAGTGTCAAAACTTCTAATCCTTGATTATTAGGACCAGTTACTGGCACATGTATGTCCCCCATTGGGGATACAGCCATAAGGAAAGGAAGGAAGGATCTTCCCCTGCTCATCTCTGTACAGTCTGTGTTCGCGGTAACCCTACCGGGTTTCCGTAGAAATCAGATAACTGGCATAGTAGGTATCTATTTAAAAAGTTTAGAAAGCGGATGTAAACAATATTGTTTGATATATTACAAATGTTTGTATATCTATTTATCAATTAATACAGTAGAAAGAACACACATTGAGGTAATTTTATTGACTTTATTATTTCTTTAAATTTTTATATTAACATAATCTTTTTTTTTTTAATTTTACATTAGGTTAATTTATTCATTTAAAGTGTTTTTGGCGTTTAATGTCTACACCACGAAGGATTGTACAGAATTTTCATGAGTGACAAATAGAAAAATGATGACAGATTGTTTAAAGAAACCAGCTTTATTTGTAGGATCGGTTGAAGAGAATATTAATCTTTCTGTACCACCAGCAACGGGTGAGGAATATATTAAACGTGTCATGTAAGTTTACAGGTTGCTAATTTGTGTAATAGGGTTATTATTTGTAAGTAACTGCCTGTAAAGTTTAGATTTTTTATTTTTCTAGAGTTGAAGCACAAAAGTGTGACGACGTTGTGGTAGCACGGATAGATAGGAGACGACTCAAGGATACTGGTGTATATGTTAAAGCTGTAAGTTACAGAATAAATAGAGAACTATTTTAGTTCTGTACCATCTGTAATATGTTGTTGTAAAGTTGGCAGGATGTGTGACAGCTCCACGTTCGTTAGCACCTGCAGCAGAGTGGCAAAAATGTCAAGTCACAGACTTTTCAGAAATTAGATTATATGTTGCTCGTTTGAAGAGTGAAATCCAAACTAGTAAACGAAAATGGAGGCCATCAAGTATATGCATGGTAATTTTTATAGTATCAATGTATGCTCCTGAAGCTTTGTATTCTTGTAGATTCTGTTAAACACTATTCTTTATTGTTTCAGCCTGAAGTTGATGATAAAAATGGTTGGATAAAATTTTGCTTAGGATCAAACACTTTTCATGAAAGATGCAAGTCTAATGATCCTACATTAGAGATTTTATTTTCTATGAATCAGCCAACCATTGAACAGGTTCTGGAATATCTTACAGAGTTCGTTGAAAATCAGAAAAGGCTTGAAGATGATCTTGGAAGATGGATATATGCGCTTTTAGTAGTTCTTGAAGTTCCCTTGAATCCAGATATGTGTTCTTGCTTGCGCTCCTTAGCAAGAATATGCTCTGTTCTTCGAGCTGATTTGGTAATGTTTTCCTGTATGATCTTTCTTATTCTGTAAATTGTTCTTGTCAATAATTAATGCCAACTTTAATGTTTTTTTTAGAGCCCAATAAAAAAATCTCAGACAACTGTATTAAATTTATTCATCTGTTTGGTTGCACGATACTTCCGTCAATTAGACTTAGCGGATCCTTGACAGTGTCATCATTACATAATTTTACAGTGTAATAGAAATAAGTAATAAATAAAGAATGATTATACAATTTTATACATTGATATTTGAATATAATAGGTAATGAAAAAATTACAATCATGGTTAACTATAAAGTTTAATATTAACCATTGGGTCTGGTTAAATAAAAGTGTAATACAATATTAGATTGATAAGCAGGTGGATGAAGTTTTCAAATTATCTTAAGCTATGGTTTCTTGGTCTTGAAGAAGTGCAGTTGCTAATCTCTCCAAATCATCAAAACTAAGATTATTTACTTTATTCTTCAAGTCTTTTATCAATTCATTGACTATCGACTCTGTTTCTGATTCTGTATAATAATGTCTTAACACTCTTGACATTTCATCTCTTAAGAGTTGTGTGCCAGATTGATTATGGGATGATTTCCCTTCATTCGATTCACCTACTGCCTTTTTAACCACTAAATTCAATTTGCTTCCATCCTTGATGCCTGGGTAGAAACTCAAGGGATTTTCATCTGAAATAGTTTAGGTACAATCTTACCATTTGAAACAAATAATTATCTACCATGCACTGTTCCAAGTATTTAATAACTTTAGTTACCCGCAAGAGCTTTCCCCGTCAGTAACAATTTCTGTTGAGGAACATCAATCCCTAAAAGACTGCTCACTTTATGCTTTAATTCCAAAACAGTTTCCGAAGGCATGATCTGTACCAAGAACAGAATATTATTTTTTTAATTTAATTTAAGGGGTTGACTTACTAGATAGTCAGAGAACATTTGTCAAATCTTGAATAACAATCCATTTTATAATTTCTTTAAAATATAACACAGTTATATGGATAAAACGTATCCATGACAAGGTTATGGAAGAAATATGAATATATTATTAAGAATTCTAAAACTATTAAAAATATATGGAAACAGAATGTAGCAATTAAAAGCAAAATATGACAAATTTTAACAATTAAATCCGAGCTTCGTAAAATAATACAATTGATTAAAAAGGTTACTTACTTCCACAACACATTCTTTTCCTTGAAGAATCTTCACGATGACTTTCATGATGCAATTTACTTTATTTGCACTAAAACTGAATCAACTTACAAACGTTTAATCAAATTCTTTCAAATGTCAAAAATTCCTGTATCATCCATGAATGTTCGAACATTTTATAGTGGAGGTTATGTTTGCAATACGCCACTGATAGGCATGGGCAAGAACTATGAAACATGAAGAGAAACTGATCCTTAATGGGTCAAGGGTCAAACATTCCCCCTACTTTATCGATCACTCGCTTACCCTCAGAACAATAGTGATGTTGTTTCTAGTTGTTTTACCGATTGATCATTTTCTTGGCGGTTCTTCGAAACAGTTAAGATCAGTTAAGATTTCTGAGGTTAGGCGACTAACCACTAGTTATTTCATATATTAAGTCTGATTATTGATATCATGACTGATGAAGAAAGTAATGTTAATCTATCAACAGAAGATGAACATAATGATAAAAAGGAATCTCCCACTCATATCGCAAATATTAATCAAATAACTTGTCAACAAGATTTAACACCTCTCTTTGAGAAAAGTGATCACAGTATCAATAAAATTCACTTATCAGAGGTATGAAATGAAAGGATCTAATTGAAATTTTATTTTTGTATTTATATTTTATTTTATATCGTACTTTAATTGGCAGGTTCCACAAATTTGTCAGGAAGAACCATGTCAACTGGGAGTAGACGAAGCTGGTCGAGGACCTGTTCTTGGTCCTATGGTATATGGGATTGCCTATGCTCCATTATCTAAGAAGGAATTATTAATAGATTTGGGGTGTGCCGATTCAAAAAGTTTAACAGAGGAACAAAGAGATGCAATTTTTGATAAGATCTGTAATGAATCTGGCAAAATGGGTTGGGCTGTCGAAGCAATCTCTCCTAATGTTATTGCTAATAGCATGTATCGTCGTTGTAAGACATCTCTAAATGAAATTTCCATGAATTCTGCTATTGGACTGATTCATAAAGCCATAGAGGCAGGCGTAAACATAGCTGAGGTATATGTTGACACTGTGGGAAAGCCAGAAAAATATCAAGCAAAGCTGCAGGAAATATTCCCTGAATTCAAAATAGTCGTTGCTAAGAAAGCTGACTCAACATATCCTATTGTTAGTGCTGCTAGTATCTGTGCAAAAGTGTCTCGAGATCATGCATTACGTGCCTGGCAATTTCGAGAAGGTTCTAATGAGAACCAGTTCGGTAGTGGGTACCCAAATGATCCTGTTACTAAGAAATGGTTAACAAGCAATGTGGACCAAGTTTTTGGTTTTCCACATATAGTCAGATTCAGTTGGTCAACTGCAGAAAAAATTCTTGAATCAGATGCTCTGGCTGTTGAATGGGAAGATTTAGAGGAAGAACCATTGCCTACCGAACAAAAAATCTCCAAATATTTTGTAAAAGTTGATACACGTACAAAAGCTCCAAAACTAACAAAGCACTCATTTTTCACAGAGCGTCATCTCTCGAGCACCAGTGATTTGTGACAATAAAAGGAAAGCAGAACAAAAATATCAGCCTAACTTGCAACATACCTCAATTATACTGGACAATCTATTTTTTATTCGTCTTATAGGAATATCTCATTTCAAAAACAAAAAGGAGCTAGTAATTTGATAATAAATCAATATGCCGATATAACATTGGTTTTATTACTGAATATTAAATTAATTAAAATTAATTTCAATTATATACATATTTACAGGACTCGTATAAGTAGGTAGATAAAAGTATAATAATACGCATGATACCTCTTTACTCTATTATAGTAATTAACAATTAGGAATGTCTAGGGTGAAAATTCACTTACTGTTAATAGACACATGCTAAATTCACACATCTTAACACGGCTAATATGTGATATCGTAGGGGTAATTGATATCGACTAGATTAGTAAAAGCTACAATGATGAGAGCTGACAATGAGCATACGAGCTTTGTTTTTTTTTTTTCATTTTCTCATTTAAGAACGTAATAATTAAGTTATTTCCCGTTTCCGGCCTTTTTATTCAACCTACATAGAAATGTCCCTCCTATATCGAGCACTGTCATTCAAACCGATTGATCCTACAAACAAGAACATCAATGCATACCGAGAGGTTGTAATTTACAGTCCCAACGCGGTTCTACGATTCATCGATCATAAAAACATCGAGCAAATCTATGAATGACAGTAACAGTAACATCAAGTATGAGAATGAGTTATGATTAATGGAAAATAATGAATGATAAAATAGTAGCAATTTAGCATCGAGTCCTTAATAACAAGGACACGATGAAGGAGTATCTGGCGTGCATATTCTCGTACCACATTTTGCTTATTTATATCAAGGGATCAATCAAAATTCATCCTAATGACTGACCCTCTTATTTATGCATGGTGTCTATTATACAGATATAAAAAGTGTTAAATTCACGATACGATTTGGTAATTGCAAATATAAAAAATAGAAACAACGTGGATAATTTCATGGTTAATTTTTCCTGGTGTTTTCTCTTTCATTCTTTTTCCTTTGTTTTTTTTTCTCCGAAGAAGATGTAAGGATTTAGCAAAACTCCGGTGGAGGGGGGGGGGGGGGGAGGAATAGGAGATGAAGGGGCGTAAGGGTGGGATTAATTTAGCTGCTGAGTTTGAGACGTTGAGCTTTTTCTTGATGTCTGTTGTTTTTTTTCGGAAGAGCATATAAGGTGATCTTTTATCGCAATGAAAGTAACACCAGGAGAATCAACAATAGATAAGTTCCTGCGATCGTCCTACTTCCGCTGGCTGAAACAATATAATGATTTCGTTCGGATTGAAAATTTTCTATAACAGTATAATTCATAAAATTGTTAAATCTAATCAAGAACGGACGAACGGATGAGAAAAGATGAAAGGAAGGCCGGAAGGAAGGAAGTAACGGCTGTAGGAATGGATGTAGGTGTCTTTGTTAATATTTAGAGCTATCTCTCTCTCACCTAGAATATGTTCAGCATGCGTGTGACCTTGCGCCCTGGTCTCCCTGCTCTCCATAACTGGTGCTTTTAACGGCCGGTCGCCCTCTATACTGAGCTCATTCGATTTCCAATAGATGGTAGCTATCGTAGCGAGACACTTTATCTTCATGTCACCTCGTTTGAAGTGTTTCGCTCGAAGGCGAAATTCCAGTCCGAGTACAGCGGTCTGCAAACCCTCCCGATCAACTTCCGTGATATGAGGTCCATGTAGATATTGCGGGTCGACCTGTTGGGTCAATGCAATTAGCAGCGAGGTCAATGCTCGGTCAGAAAAATAAATGTACCTGGTTGAGTATATATGCATTGTATGTATGTAGACATATATGGGGAAGCCATTCGTTGACCTACGATTATTTGGTCTACGTGACTACGAGTTATCGTAAAAGTCATACCGGTTCACCGTTGATAAACCAGCTGAGCATGGCGGGCGGTTTTGATCTTGCTGAAGTGCAATTGAAGCGAACCACGTCGGACACCTGGTAGCGATGTCTTCCGGGTCTACCGGTGATTACAGGACCATTTTCCGGTAAGGCTGAAAGACAAATTAAGTCTCTATGGTGTATTTTGAATTTTTCCATTCGCTTTGCTAATCACGGCAATAAAGGAGGTAAGTGAGTTCAAGTGAATGCTCCTACTCACCGACCACCTGCATATTCGAGTGGCCCGAGACGGTTTGAAAAGATGGCCCCTCTGCCGAGACCTCGCATCTGTAGAGACCAGAGCTCATGAGATTTACAGAATTGAGGACGACCGATTTCTCCGTGGAATTGTGAATCTGAAAGTACAGGATATATTCGCTCTCAAGTATTTAACCGATAAAAAAAAAGGGTAATAAGATCACTAAAAAAAAAAGCCAACGTCACAATACAGGATGTCGGCCTCGAAAAGTATGGAAGGCTCTATCGACCGGTCATTTTGACTGTAATACCAAGGGCCTCGACCTGGTAATTCCGCGTAGTTTGGCGTTTCCAGAGGTCGTGCGGAAATGTCGAGAGTTCCCACGATATTAACGACTACATCATAGACACCGATTTACCGTATCCTGGCGAGCCAGAGTGAAATGTTGTTATGGCAAAAGGGAATTCAGTCGGTACAAAGGAATGCGAGTACGGGATAGGCTGACAGAGGGCTGACGTTAGTTCTCGAAAAATCCGCACGAGAATGACGCGTGAGAAGTGCGAGATAAATTGAAAGGGATAAGAAACGAGAAGAAAATGGATATGAACGAGTCCTGGCTCTGACTACCTCCTGGCGGTGTATAAGTTGATCGCACGAGGAGACCATTCGTTATCGATAAACTATATATATCCAGTAAATGGTTCTTACGTCGACGGTGACTCCTGGCAAAGAGAAGACCAGGACTGGCGGCATATCCCTAGGTACGTATCGATAAAACTCATTCCCATCCTTGTACCATTTCACCGAATAGAGACTCTCTCGGTCCAGGTTAAAGTTACATTCGAGTCTAACGTTCTGTCCGCGTATGACGTGCTGCGGTATCATCACCTCCATCATCCTGAGTGCGTCCACCCCTGAAACAGAAAACCCCAACGGGTGCATTTAGAACGTCATCCACGAGACCAAGGTAATATACAGTACTCATTTGGTCAAACCAAGCACCAATAGTGCAGCAACGATAACGCGGACCAGATAAAAGACGTATAGATAAAGGCCTACTGAATAATAGAGTGAAGTTACATTACGCTACACCTGCCCTCCAGAGAAGCTCCATTTGCCGTGGAAAGTTCATGTACCCGTCCTAGGCGCCCTGGCTGATAAAACGAATGCACTATTTCACACACATGCGCACATATATACATATATATAAAGAGTGGTCATATATATCCGAATCTGGTGAAGTACCTGTCAAAATGAATGAATAACCGACACCGATCTACCAGCGTACTTTGATAACCAGTATTTTGGTTTCAGTATCTGGTGTCAGGACGGTGGCAGAAAATTTTGCTAAAAGGGTTATGCGAGGGTGCAAGGAAGCATTTGTGGCTGATCACCGGCAAAAAGCACACCCTAATTAGTGGGGCGAGGCAGATCGAGTGAAGTCGAGGGGGCGGCAGTGTAAGTACATGGTATAGTATAGAACCCCTGGTGCCGGGAATCTTTACCTACTCGGAGTAGGGAGAACATGCGATTCGTTCAAACGTAGTAAGTACCTAACCCTGCTCTTATTCATCAGGGTAGAAGTCACCCCGCGTACTCTGAGTCAGACAACAGTCCAACCCCCGTTGTTCAATATGCATGAGTTATCATTCATAACGTTCCAGGAATGAATCATATTCGGCAAGCATACTGTATTCATTACAATATTTGTTTTCTCTTTTATTTTTATCTTTTTTCTTCTTTCTCACTTGTTCCGTTCATTCGTACCCTCTCTCAATCTCTCTCTTACTCGTTCTTGTTTGCTCGATTATCCTAAGTGCATTAGGAACACGTAAACCGAACGACGTCAGCGGTGATTCCATCAGTAATGCAAACCGCCCCCCGAAGAATGATTTCACTTCCGGATTGGTCATACGACCCTGTTCGTTCATCCCAACGCCTTCTTCCGCTCTACGACTCTTTCCAGATACCTCACCCGCTCCATTCATTCTGGGTACAACAATTTTTTGATTTTTTTTCTTCTCTTTTGACCACTCGAAAACGTCGAGAGACGTTCCGACTGCATGTTTCTTATTCATCGATTTTTCGGATCGTTCCGACAGATACGAGCGTTTCTTCCTTCTCAGTTCTTCCTGCCACGCCGCGTACTTCCTTGTTGCACTCGAGCATCCCTAACCTCTCCAGAATTCTCGCAAAGAGGACGAAAGCAACCGTTTCATGGGAAACCACCTCCATCCGCTCGAACGATCCTTGTAAAGTCCGCGAATCGGCAAACTTTCCCAGCGAGATTCTCTGCTTGGGTTCTCCCCTTTCGTCTCTCCGCTTACCTCTTTCTTTCGTCTTTTTTATTTTTCTTTTGCCAGGAGCAATTTCTCCTTCCCTCGTTCACCAGTCCCACGTATAGGCCTCCGGGCTTTTAACGAAGCAAACTGTTTGCCACGAGTTCAAGATAACTCGAAGCAACCCCGGTTCAAAAGTTACAGCAACTCGATAAATCCTGGAGATAGCGATTACGTCAATACATAAGTTTAGTCGCAACGAAGTATAACAAAATATGCCTGTACCAAGCATTAAATAATATAATCAATAATGGCATAAATTTTATATCAAAAGGATTCTTCCTAGCCAAAACCTGCGCGCAAGTGCAATTCGTGCTCGTGTGTGCATCGGAAAAAGGATATAAATATATCTATATACACGCAGGAGGGAGGTTCAAGAGCAAAAGGGATCAGAAGTCTCGACCCTTCCGACACCCGCCCCTAAAATAAAGGTATTATCGTGGATCTCTCCCGAGTACCCTCATCCTCCCGATAATAGTTTCACAGTGGCGAAACGAGGTGACACGTAAGTCACCCATCCCTTCCCTATCGCCCATACGTCCTCCGACAGTTGCTTCATTTCTTTTCGGTATTATTTTACAGGGAAATCGAACACCGCACGAGAGATCAGGAAGCCTAGTATCTGCAGCCACATCGGCTACCTCGTGAACGGATAAGAGCGAATGAACGGCTAGCGTGGTGCTAGAGGGCAAGCGGTGTCATATGTCGAGGGTTAGAACCGATCGGATGGCGAAGAGAAGAGGAGGTCGGGTGAGCGGATCATCGGTAGCATAGGAAACCTATAACAGCGATAGAAACATTGGGGTTTATTATGGCTGCCTTCTCTCGTTTGCCTGCGAAGGATGAAAGTGTCTGGGTTGATAGTGGGCTGAGATGATGGGGGGGGGGGGGGGCAGGAGATGTAAGCGAGAGCTAATGATTAGGAGTCGATTCCGTCGGTACGTGGGTCTCAGATATTTTCAAGCACCTCGGGCGACATCATTGTAATCAAACTAGCTATAACAGGCAAAGTAGGGAAACCCGTGAAATTCAAGGGTACTCTCTCTCTCTCTCTCTCTCTCTTGCACGTAGTACATATATATAATCCATTGTCTTTGGGATGGGTATGCGGGAAACTCATGAAAGCGTGTCCTGGGGGATTCGGGCAATGGCGGCTTACCCACCTACTACTAATTTGTTCAGGGATGAAGGAGAGGGGGCTTCAACAATTCGAATCAGCGCCGCGACGCTGGCTCGTGTCGCGCGAAATTTTAGTCACGGGTCGATTCGAGCATTAGCGAACCGCGGACAGCTGGCTAGGCTTGATAATAATGTAGGATGCAGTAATGGCGGCGGCAAACTGTACAGCTATATGAATGTGAAATACTCAATTTTATATAGTGATACAAGACGGCTTGTAAATCGTGTATACATAAATACATACGTACGAGTTCGTGATAGCAAATAAATCGATCGGCGATTGTTCCGTCAAGAATTTCTCTCGCGTCCGTCGATTAATCGCCGAGCACAAGTGGTCGTCGGGAGAAATGAAATATCCATGAAGAATCGAAACAAACAAGCAGCCAAGTAATGAAATACTTTTGTGACGCCCTGTATATACTTCAGTGGCGTCGTTCCGCGAGCGTGGATCTGGTCTGTCCTAAACCTAACCTAACTTTGGTTCCTCCAACTAATCCAACCTAGCCCAACCTAACCTAACTTTGGTTTCTTCAGCTAACCTGGTTGTACACGTTCCGATGGCGGATGGACTATGGACGCAGATATATGCGATAGAACGACCGCACGTCGATGCATAAAGGGGTTTGGCTATAGTTTCTACGTGTAATTACTGCCCGATAGACAAACACAGCACAACGACGTCGAGCGCGAAGAACGACAAGTAAACAGGGCAAATGAATGAAAAATAAAAAAGGTAATAAAAACAGGAAGAAAATAACAAAACAAAAAATAGGATAAACTGACCGAAAGAGAAAAAAAGACCGTCTTTTTATCTATCTGTCAATGACATACACGCATGACCGTTCTACATGCGTGCTCCCATTCACGATCGTTTCAACAATATAAAATTACCGGATACGTCGCATCCGCAAAATTTATCGACGTCCGAGGACGTCGGTAAGTGTTCCTGTCGCAATCAGGCCGTTTTCTAGAATACGCATAAGTGTTCCCAGACACCGTGTAGAGAGCCCCCGCTTTTTTTTTTAACAACCCGTTGGGACAGTTTCTGTTATCACAAGAGATTCTCCCATTGAGCAAGGGGCGCGCCGCTGTTGCACTGTCCCACGGCGATATACGTACATAAACAGCACCCGTTATCGTGGGTTATTTTGCTGGGACAAAAATATTTGCAAAATTATTCGCTCTGTGTTGACTGAGTACATATACATATATATATATAAAATGTACGTGCAGGTCCACTGAATTTTCAATTTGACTCGGGGTACGTCTAGTTTAGATTAAATATATCCGAAACATTTGGGGTCAGAGAAAAATTTGTCTAACAAAAATTATACGTTACAGATATATTATGACGTTAATGATTAATTCGCGAGCGGAGATGCTTGGGAGGCATCTTAATTTTATTCTGTAAAAATAAATTGATATGTTTTCTATCTCACAGAATGACAGCGGATCTTGAAATGAGGCGCCCTGTGTGACCTTGCTTAATCTTGATGTCACAGAGCTGCTATCGTACTCGGAGAAGGAAAACACATCAATCTATGTGAGAAGAAAAAGTGAAAAAAAAAGTAGACCACCTTGATATCTCCAAAGCATATCCCCGCCCATGATAAAGTTGTTATCAATATATAACGATTATATTTTGCATTCCGTGTAACTTTGTTGGAATAATCTTTCAGAAACGCCAATAATTAGTTATTTCAGGTGCTAATAGTTATAGACTAATCCCGTATACATATATATATACAGTAAATTATATATACTGGACCATTATTCTAGTTTCGAAAGGCATAATTTGCCCGCAGTACGTGGCACGTAGAGAACCCTCGGGCTGGGTATACCTATCGATACGCCATTATATCCAGAGCGCGAGTCCTCACGATGTCCTAAAGGAAAGCAGAGGAGTAGGTAATATCAATGTATGAATAAGTAAAAGGATAATGGTATCAAGGAGAACGTATCATCCTGCAGTCGGTTTCCCTTAGTGGCATTCCGATTATTCCAGGATGATTTTCAGCGATTTTACGATGATTTCCTCGGTGACTTCGAATGGAAATGCACGGATTACTTCAAGAGCGAATTATCCCTCGGGGCTCTCATCGCAACGACATTTATCGGTATAGGGGTTAAACCAGGAGGACCGAGGGGAAGAGCGCGGGATGAAAACGTGGGTTGAAATCGTGGGAGGAAAAGGTGGCAGTGGGCCCGGGATGGCTAGAGGACGAAAGCGAGTGAGGGAGAGACGAACGTAAGGAGGGACGAAGAACTTTTGCAGTTGGTGGCTCTAACGAAAAGGGTCTAGGGACTATAGGGACCAGGAATCGGGGACTAGGAAGACTAGTGTTGGGGATCATCATGCTGCGGGACTCTCGCCCGGCTTAGTTAGATCGCAACGTTTTACCTTGGCTTTATACGAATTTTATCCGCCATCTCTCAGGAACCCGTTCTACCCCACTTCATCCCCTGGTCCATTAAGGACAGTGATGTATATACAGACGAGGTACAGATTCACAGCTATAATGTAATTAAGCGAAAGGATCCATGGACCTCGGTCGAGTCTTCTCGACTGCCGTGTAAATATAAGCGAGTTTCGTTTGGGAACGTCGAGACGTCCTGGAGAAACTTCAGAACGATCTCATACTCAAATATTAGCTCATCGTCGCGAAAACCTGCCACTCCTCTTGCGCGCGACAACCTCAAGCGTAGAAAATCCGCATCGGCCCCCGCTCGTATAAGAATTCATCGATTCCTCCCTCCTCCCTCTCTCTCTCTCTCTCTCGCTCTCTCTCTCTCTCCCTTGGGTTAGCTAAATGTCGTACTGTAATTCTCCACTCCAGCCGTTTACGCCAGCACCGGGAAAATCTTCTTAAGGAATCGATAGCGCAAAGCGGTATACCTAGCTACAATCATAGCAGCCATCTTATGGGTACAGTCAACCTTCCTTGCTTTCAACCCTCTCCCTCCCTCCCCTCTCCCTTCCAACCTCCCGAGAAGACACTTCAAGAGGATAGGAGGTAAGTTGAACAAGAAAACAGAGGAGATAGGCAGGCGCGTATAACCCTCTGAACATAGAGCACGAAGATAGCGGCGGGAGGGTAAGACGGTGGTTCAGTAGATGGGGAATGGGCCTCTAGGTGGAAAACTGGAAAGCAACGTTATATAGTACGGGAGGCAGAGAGAAAGAGAAAGAGGGAGAGAGGACGTTTATTATTTACATGCAGCCTCGAGCATTTCCTGCCACCGAAACGAAATTTAGCGCTACTCGAGTACGACGAGAAATTGTCCGCCTTCTCCGCGTACTCGAGATTCGTGTAAAAGGATCCGCCGCCCTCATCAGCCCATATACGTATCTCAACGTGGTATTCTCTTTTCTCTCTCTCTCTCTCTCTCTATCTATCTATCTATCTCGTTCAGGCCCGTCTACGTGTACTCTAGGCATTTCGCTCGTTTCCCCTGCTCGCACGGCTGTCTCGTTTATTTTATAAACACAGAAGTAATTCATGAGGAGACATAACGGAGCACGGGGGTAGGTTCACGGCGAAACGATACGAAACGCACACGGTGTATCGCAACCCCCTCCTGCCCCCACTGCCCTCCTATCCCTCTATCGTACCACGCCACACACCACTTCACTGCACGCCAGGCCACTTCAGTGTATGGTAGAACACAGTGGCGGTGCGCCTAAATTTTTTTCCAACGTCACGATACGCATCGAGGGGGACAGAGAGAGAGAGAGAGAGAAAGAGAGAGAAACTGAGAAAGAAGCATGCATACGATGATGTGCTATAGTGAGAGAACAAGGCGTACAGACAACAGATGGTACTCGCGACGGCTGACGCGTGCCGGCTGCTCGTTTAATCGCTTAATTGTTATTAATTGAAAATGAGTCAATTTACGTGTAATGCCGTGCGATCGTCTCCGCGCATCAGTTCCTAATTAGATGATAATCGCCGTACGAAACGTCGATGCCGAGGGTAGAGTAGTCAAGGTACCGAGGGGGAGGTTCGGGTTGTACAGCGGGTATGGGGTAGTAGCTTAAGTAGATATTCAAGGGAGTGGAAATGACGGGAGGGTAGTAGAAGACACCAGACTACTCCGTGGTCGTAACAGTGAATAAGCGAGTAAACGAGTGAAAAGGGAAGAAGAGCAGAGAGGGGAAAAGTAGCGTGCATCTGCCGCTTGGGATTCTGTGAAAAATTATCCTCCGTACGAACGACTTTTACTGGCGAGAACTTAGCGACGGGAATCTTTTACCTCTGACGTCTCGACGCTTCAGATTTTTACAACCCCCTTAGAGCACACGTTATAGCATTGTATGCTGTATATACCTATGTATCCGAACCTATGCTCGTTAAAGTACTCGATACGTGCACGTTAAAGATTTCCTATCTATGAGACCCTCCAGCACGTACCGGGATGCCGACCCTCGGCGGCCTTACGCCCCCGTGAAAGTCCTCGCTGCTGCTGCCACTGGCGTCAATGGGTGGTTCAGGGGGTGGCTGGGTGGCCGTCGAGCTCAGGAATACGAGTAAATTTTGCCCGACTAAAATACATGACCTGGAGGGTGAATTATGCAGAAAACTGGCCCTAAGTCGGCCGCCATTTCTCCTCTGGCTTTCTGCTCTGGCAACCCCGTTCAAGAGTCCCGAAATAATTGAGCAACTCGTAAAACTGCTTTCACCACCATAGTTGCCTCCTGCACGTTCATCCTTCCACCATCGCTCCTTTCGTACGCATATATACCGTACCACCGTCACCCTCGCACCTTCATCTCCACCGAAACCCCCGTCGATCGATCTTTCGCAGAATCGTCGACAAGCCCCCTCCCCCCGCCCCACCTCCATTTTCCTGCGGGAAGCTACTTTTATTAAAGACAGCCTAGAGAGATGAGACGACCAAGCGAACTTTAGGCAGCGCGACGGATTCTTTGTCTCCTTGGAAAATTTGCATCCCGACTCCCCACTCCCCTTCCCCTGTCTTACTTGGACGAAACGGCCGACCGACCCCTCTCTTGGTCCAAGATCGATGTAACGCGACCTCTTTCGCTTGAAGGGTGTTAAATCGCATTATTATAATCTCAGATTTTCAGATTCCGACGGTAAATCTGTCGTTGTCCTTTGTGCGAGGGATAATGGTGCCAAACTGCTTGAAATCGAGCTATTTAGATATATCTATACTGTATGTATATAATATATCACTATAGTCTACAGGGACGTGCACGATATATGATATAGACGTATTCTACACGTGTGAAGACGTCAAAGGCTAGATCCAATACTCACTTGCGAATAAAGCCAGGGTCTCATTATTGATGGAATGCTATATCTATAATCTACTTACTCTTTAATGATAGTGCATATAATAAGTGCACGGTACTTTTATAATTATATGAGGAGCATAGCGAAAGTGGCAGCGAAAAAATTAGAATAAATAAAGAAATTTGGTGGAAGCAAGGGGGGGGGGGGGGTGGCAAAAGGCTGACTTGCCAAATTGGCAAATAAAAAAAGTCAATATATTAGCATTCCGTGAAAACGCTGAACAGACGTAGTTACCGTTGCACAACATACAAGTGTAAGACAATTGGTTGAATAAAAATATATATAGAGTTATTCAGTAGAAACGCACCACCTGAACATGGTTCTACCATAGAAATCAGATGGACGGGCTAATTTCAGGTGGTGCGTTTCTACTGCATAACCCCGTATATATAATCTGCAAATTGTAGAATTGGTGAACACGCGCCGCAAAACGGTTTAATCCATTCCTGACCAATCAGATTCGCGAGGAAACTGGCTGCCCGGTGAATCGAGCCTCGCTGTTGCCAGGATGCAATCCTTTTTTCCATATCCGACGCTTCGGAATGACAGATCGCCCACGCTTTCTATTTTTCCGTAGATTTATCCCGGGTCTTTCCACGGGACAGAGGGTGGAGGTGGAGTGAAAAGAACAGTAAAAAAATTATTCCTCTCGTAGAGTCAGAATCATCGCGTAACGCTTTACGCCACTTACCGGCATATACTAAAAGGTGAAACAAAGAGAAGAAAAGAACGAAAAAGAAAAATCATTCCACAGGACGTTCCGAGCATTCCATTTTTCATAACAGAGGCATCAGGGAATAGCGAGCGAGAGTGTAAAAAGAAGTGCTGCTGTCAAGGTAGAATAAATTTAAAAAAAAACATTCACTAGGTATATAAACTAAATATAATCAAATGACAAACGTCACTTACCCAATGGAGTAAGAAAGGCCAGAATGCCGATAAGGCCCATCTTCGAGAACCAATCCATGACACCACCTCCCGTATGGACACTCTCGACGCGTGTCCTGGATAAAAGAACCAGGACTACAATGGCAGCCGTTACACCAGGTAAAGTCAAAGGTAAAAAGGATGTTCTCACTTCCTGGGTATTTTCACGTTCGCGCGCTTCTGTCACTCGCACGGCTGTCCGTCACTCTGCTCCTTCCTAGTTACGTTAGTCTCTCCTCTCTCTCACTCTTTCCCTCTCCTCTCCCTCTCTCGAACTCCCACTCCTCTCTAACACACGGGCGAACACATATCCACGCACAGCGCCACACAGCGCAAAACTAAGGGAATACACACGCGCCCTCTCTTGTTTTCCCGTACCCTCCAATCCGCTTACCTTACCAACTTAGCCGGACTGTCCCGTGTACTGTTCCCTTCCCGTTTCACAATGCCCAATAATTATTCTTACGGAAGCAACGTAGCAACGCAGTTATTATTGATTAGATATATTTCAGCAAAATTCGGAGGTAGCGTTGTTGTCGCTCTGTTCAGGAAACAGTCAATCGCGTGAGAACCCTATGTACTGCGACCTGTCGTTTGTGTGTGTGTGCGTGTGTATAGTTTTATTATCACGTGCACGAATATTATTTTTCGTGATTCCAGGAATAATGGCTTCTTCGGCAATCTTTGATGTGAACGCGTTATTTGCGCTCGGTGCACGCGAGATGTTTTCGTTCTTTCTCTCTTTTGTGGCTTCCAAATACGATGTCGATCACGTTGCTACAGACGATAAGAGTTGGCGCTCTAGCCTGACAGACACAACCTCTTCTTCAGGCAAATCAAAACTGTCTGCAGACGTAGCAGCAGTTCCAGGTGGTAGCAGGAGCAATATGGGACACTCGCTGCTGCTCCCGAGCTTTAGGAACGGACGCGTCGTCACGCGAAGACGGCAGGAGGACCGAATACGCGAGGACAGACATTTGAAATCGTAGCCGAGTAGCAGCGACGGCCTATGCCAAATGGCGCCCCTCCCTTTACTATATTAGCGCCTGAAAGACAGCCACAACCCTGCGCCACTGGTATACGGGGTTGAACCGGGCGACGCATGCGCACTTAATATTTAGCCAAACGGGCTTTTATCTCTCTCTCTCTCTCTCTCTCTCTCTCTCTCTCTCTTTCTCTTTCTCTTTCTCTTTATCATATGCTCGCTTTTTCTCATTCTATCTTACTCTGTTACGATCTTCACTAGTACCGCCATCAGTACTACCGGCAGTAGTGGAACCTCTCTCTCTCTCTCTCTCTCTCTCTCTCTGTTTATCTATCTATCTATCTCTATTCCTACGTCAGTGTTAGTCGCTACTTCTCTCTTTCTCTCACACACTAGGTTTCGTGCACCCGCACAAGCGAGCACACCCCAATCCGTACCCTGGGCACCCTAGACACCCCAGACACCCCAGGCACCCCGGGTACCCTGGCAGGGCCGTAGTCTTAGGGTTTCACGCGATGCCATCAGGCGACACGTACCTTCAACCTTCTATGCATGCATGCATCCTTTTCTTAGACTCTATACAATTCTGTGCCGTACCTGCCTATAACGTTTGGAAGTTGAGAGAAACGTGACTTGTTTCTCTGGAGACGAAGCGTCGCGTCTTTCCGTTTAAAATTGTTAAGAGCTTTCCTTTTCTCTCTCTCTATTTCTCTCTTTCACTCTTTATTTCGTATAGCCTTTCTCTTACGGAGGTCTTGTGCCAGGACTTTCTATCGCTTTGAGCAACTCGCCTCTCTATTTATCTCTATTTTCCTGCCTTTCATGGGACATCGAATTCTATACGTTCCACCTTCGCGCCCAACTAAATCCGTCCCGACGGCTGATCGAGTATAGTCTCTTTCTACTTCCGCCTCAGCTGCAGCTTCCCTTCCGGTGGTGTCTTGGTATCTCCTAAGAAATTCGACGTATCGTTTCTATTTCTCGAATTCGTTGCATTTGATATCTCGATATACGTCGAGTCGAAACTAGACGAGTTCCAGCTCCTTCCAGGGAGCACTCAGCTGCTGTTGCTTCTGGGATGGAATAAAAAGAGAAACATGGTGGTGGAGGTGGTATAAATCCAGAGAGCGATAGCTGCACGTATAGCAATATAGAGGTTCCCTTCGCAGATCTTCCTGAAAAACGTACCAGTACGGCAATCCAATTGCGCACTGCTTAAAAGGAATTCGCGAATGGTCGAGGGTCGACGCTCTGGAACCGACGCCCAAGAACCTCCTGCTCCTTTACCTCCCCTTTTCCACTCTGAAGAGGAAAGGGTTTTTTTTTAAACTTGCTGTCTAGTCCAAGCTGAGCCCGCATTTCGTACAA
Organism: Calameuta idolon; assembly: GCA_030142285.1. Lineage (NCBI taxonomy): Eukaryota > Metazoa > Arthropoda > Insecta > Hymenoptera > Cephidae > Calameuta > Calameuta idolon. Next base: position 3,536,201 of record JARQSV010000350.1, on the reverse strand, counting down.
TTACCCGTTTGGAACATTTCGAATTTTTTGAAAGTTGCTATCACCCACGTCATTCGTACTCTTATCAGTCTCATACATTTTGCTCTTAGTTCGTATGGAATTTACATTGGTTCCTCATACTGCATTCAATGTTAGATATATTCTTCCACAATTTAGACTTTAGTTCAATTACAAAAAAGTTTCATATTGGTTAACCTCAATGTCTATTCGACTATCAATCTCAATTAAATCAAGTTAAAAAATAAAAAATTGATGAATATTAAAAAATATAAAATGTCATTTAACCATTAATCGATACAGACTGCCATACGATTTATTTACAGGAAACGGAGCCGTCCCGAAGTACGACGGTCAGCTGCCTATAAAATTCAATAGCAAATACGTCCCTGAGGCATCCACTTCTTCTACGTCGGATATGCGCGTACGTGCAGCTGGCCAATTTTTTCAAGGGGGGCTCAAGCGAAATAGTGGCTTCTCGGAATCTATTAAAAAGAAAGAGTGAAAGAGAAACGTTCTTCTTCTTTTTTTATACTGATTCTCGTTAGTTAGTTAAACTCCAGACGTCATCTGAGTTTCTGCTGATCGCGTGTTTCCTGCAAAGTAAACGCGTTTACGAACTGCGCCGCAAAGCATCTACACTTCCCCCCCCCCCCTCTCTCTCTCTCTCTCTCTCATGAGTCTAGTCGATTTCTCATCTCTCTCTTGACTTTCCATCGAGTTCCGAGTCTCGACCCAGGACGATAGGAAATTCCCGATATCCAATACCGGGGCGCTCGCTGCTTTCGTTGCTCCGATACTTCCGAAGCAGCTCTAACGACGACTTTAGCGTAGTCGTTAACTCTCGGTCACAGAATACGAAAACCCTTCCTTCCGTTTCACTGATCTTTCCAAAACTTCCAATTTTACTTAAGTAAACGTTTATGGTATTCGTTCGCAGCGGGGCACGAGACATCCACCATTTACCATTACTCAGCAACGCCATCTTTTTCTACCATTCGAACATTAAAGACGTCTGAGATACACAGTTTCTAATTTCAGAATCACGTGATCGGGCACCGACCAATCAGAAATGTCCGTGTCGATTGGACATAAGGATAGGAATGAGAATCAAAGCACGAAAATATGTATATAGATGATCTGGCAAGCACGCAACTGTATACACAGCATCAGGAATAGGAAGCGTACTCTTAATTCTGTAAAGTGTTAAGATATGTATATCTTATCCATTGTCACGCCCTCTATAGGTATACTGCTTCTTGAAGCTATATCTTCAAGGTAATCAGGTGAAACAAGAGTTTTGCCAGGAAAACGTTGGTCTCCGTCGAAGTATACTGGCTCATCCATGCAAACAGAAAGTGCCTGACGTCGCACTTAGGTACTAGGGTACCTCTACTAGCGTATAGCTACTTTGACGTAACGTGCGCTTCGAGTTGAGACTTTGACTCAAGGTGACCTAATTTGTCTGCTTGCGGAAAGTGCGCAACGTGGGTAGCTATCCCGACGACTTGCTCTGCGTTAGGTTACGACAACACCCCTTTTCACTCACCATCTTCTATACCTTTTGTAACTAACCATACAGTCACTTTGTATATATATATATAATAGTATGTATATGATATATATATATATACACACATACCTAGCATCACAACCATTGCTGTGGCCCTTATTGACTAACTCTCGCATTCTCTCTTGTCGCTTTCCTTCGCTACCTACGCTACCTTCAATAAAGCCCTTGCCTTCGGCACAACCGCTACCTTCATTCTACGTCTTCTACCCAACCCACCTACTGTACATGCATACCTTCCGTGAGATAGGCATCTATCTTGCGGTATGACCTAACGTAGCCCTTAAACTAGCCCTTTGTCGGAGGATGCTCTTTGGGACTCATACTCCCTCAATACTCTTTATCACGAGTTGTTATTCATGTATCTGATTACGTCATTAGGATATTAAAAACAGAAGTTCCCCGACTCTTTCGTTGTAATTAATGTTTATATTGATAAGTTTTGCTGTTAGAATGATTTTTTTTTCTTGCGACGTTTAGTATGTGAGAATCGAAATGTATCAGGAGAGAAAGAGAGAGAGAGAGAGTGTGTGAGTGTGAACCCATGACGTCCATGACGCCCGCGGACCACAGCGAGGACGTTCGGAGTGAGTTAGTGAGTGTAAAATAAAAAGAGATATGAACTCTGACACTTGTCGCAACTGTCAGTGAGGCCACCACTTGTACTAGGAAGAAAATAAATTTTAAATGAGCCTTTCGAGCAGCCCTTTAAAAATTGTCGACGTCGTCTCGCGACACCCTGCAGGGATACACGAGGGAACAGAAGGGTTCATTTGGGCATATCGCGGGGTTACGCACCATTTTATTTGTATTAGAGTCCAGTAGCTTGCCTAATCGGAAGAAAAGAGAGAGGAAGGGAACGGGGCGAGAGAGAGAGTGAGTGAGTGAGAAAGAGACCTATATATTGTCTCCGTGGAAATATTTCCTGTTCGCGTTCATTACGGCAGCCATTCAGCCTCCACTTAGCAGATCCTTTGTCCATGAAAAGGTCCATTCCACCGAGGAAATTTATATTTCGTGGGATATATACTTGGCTGGTTCCTAAGGGTGGATGCCAACCGGCCGGCAACAAGGGAGCCAACTTTTCCGAAATAACTTCAGTTTCCGCAATACCGGCATCACTGCTTTTTCATCCATTCAGCTCTCTTACTTCTGTTTCTCCCTTTTTCCATCTTCCAACGTGACCCGGATTTTCCATACGAATCGAAATTACTGCCAATCGACTCGTACACGCGAGCCATTGTTTTTCTTAAAGATCCAACGCGTCATTTGACAAAGAAGATTATCGCGTGCTACTCACCCATAAGAACGCAACTCGGGCTCGCAAATGCGCAGTCCACGTTGTTGCGTTCAACCAGAAAGGACGGCCACTCGTCGCGACATTAACTCGATTTGGAAGTTATATTCGGCTGGGACTTTTCGACAAATTGCTGTGAATTTATTCCTAGGTCAAAAATAAGCGGGCGTATTTTATCCCGTACCTTACTGTGTTTTATAGGGGCACGCTCCTGCGGAGATGGCATATGTGGAAGTGCCGTCTGTTTTATGCCTACCTAAACATCTGGAACGCTTCTTCGTAGCACACACTTATTTACGCTATCCTCCCTCATATATATACATGTATCCAACACAAAACGTAACGTGGCGCGAGAGCGAAGGACGTGCCAGGTCCCATCTAAGGGTTGTCAACTTATATGCCTCCCTATATATCTATAATGGCACATAATCTATACATCCTTTTTCGGAAATTTTCTTGTCGATTATCTTTGACAATTTCGCGTATTTGGTTTGACAGTCACCCGTTAAGTGTCTACTCATCATCCCTATAACTCTCGTTATAGAAGGAAAAATCTGTCTCTCTCGTGTTTTTTTTCGCTAAAAAAATCTAACGATATTTTCAGACAGAGCAGGTACTCGTTTCTTGCATTAGAATTCTCTCTTGTACCTGGTCTTTCTCCATGTTCGTTTCAGTCGCTCTTCACACTCTTTACCCGCTCGACTCACTTGACTCACTCGAGAGACCAGAGAGAGGAAGATGGTACCAGTCTTCGTTCCCGGAGGAAGGATCTCCCGGTTGACAAGCTACGAGTCAACGACGCTCTCTCCATCTACATGGTACTTTTACACGTTCTTTATTTATTTAAAGACCAAACGCTCCTGGCTAAGTATACTCCTCGAGTGTCAAGTCTTTATCAACATGGCGTATAGCGCAGTGAACTATACGAGGAAGTAACGTGCCCTTTTAACGGTGTAAACAGTGTTTCAACCACGGAAGAGATCGTGGATAACGTGACCCTATACAGTCAGCTATAGTCACCCAGTCATCTATGTTAGTCAGCCAGTCAAGCTATAGTCAGCCACCGCACATGGAGAACCGGCAGATAGGTTACGCGCAATGAAGCGACTCACGATAGGAAAAGGTCTGGGACTATTCAGCGGCCTTTTCGCCGGCAGAGATTTTTGAAGAATTTAACGCAAGACCTGCGAAGTTGAAGCAAGCGATTCCAAGGGAAAGCAGAGTGATTCTGGAGAGTTGTAAAGGGTGTAGGGTAAGGGTGGACTCCATGAAAAAGAGAGAGAGAGAGAGAGAGAGAGAGAGAGAGAGAGAGAGAGAGAGGACAGAGCGAATGCGGCCTGGAAAATGCACGCGTCTGTATATACATATACATGCGTACTCACGGCACAAAGCTTTGCAGGACACTCCTCTTTTCGGTACGCCGGAACTTTGTTTTCCTTTTTCTTTCTTTATCTTCTCCTCTCTTTTTCATCATCGTGGAACGGCGAACGCGTAATCGTGTCATCTCGCTCCGAACTTCGACGTACGTCGTATCTATTCTCGGCGAAAAAGGATGAATTTTTTTAAGATTTTTTTTTATCTATCTACCTTCTTCTTTTGTCGCAAATATCTTTTGTCACGAACGCTACTTTTCGATGGTCTCCTGTTGATAGAGTTTTTTCTATAGCTGTAGCAAGGATGGGTGCTGCTGGGGGTGTAGTAATAATAACTTCTAGATACAGTGTGTATATACATATATATATTATAGAGCAGTTTCATTCACGTGTTCAGCATTGACTATTATCAACAAAGGTTCAATGCTTTCTTATAGCATACAACGTTTAATTAGGAATTAGCACCGAATCCACTCCTTTGTCCGGTACAGAGGCTCAAAGGATTCGGACCGTAGAGTCCAGAGTAATTGGTTGCTTGACCTCTCAGCTCGAGGTAGCCAATCAGAGGACGTCCAGGACTCTCTGCGACGGTTAGATGTGCAGATAAGTAGATGACGAGATGAACGAACGGCGAGACGCGGCTGAAGATAACCAGATGGTGTGACAGGGAGACAAGTGAGATAGTTAGTCGACGAGATGACGAGATGGCTGAAAGTTTGTGTTGCGAGTGTAACGACCAGCAGAGAGAAGCGGAGCTGCGAAAAGTGGATTAGTACGGAGGAGTTTGAGAAGGGAGTGGGTGTTGGGACTTCTAGTGGCAAAACTCACACGTCCCACCCCTCACACTCTGACAACTGTCGGGGATAGAAGTCATTGTGAAAAGATGGCTCTCTGCCGGGGCTCTGGACAAAAGAAAAGAAAAGAGGACGTTGAAGGACACAGTGATATAGGGTAATGGTGGATCTCCCGGTTGAGGGGCAAGGGGCTGGAGGGAGCAGAAGAACATTTGTAAAAAAAGTAACGTCAATCAAGCACATGGAATTTTTCGTAGCCACTGTCAAGCTTCCGCTCGGTGAATTCCCGAAGAATTATACTCGAGAGGTCACACGGGAGCGTCTTTGGATTTGAAGGGAGTCGCGGATAACGATGGCAAAGGGGGGGAGGGGGCTGGTAGGGGGATACCGGAGAGAACGGACGAAGAGTCAAGCTGAAGGAATACGAAGTGGAACGTGGAAAAGGCACCTGGGCCCTCATACCTCTCCCAACTGAACTTTCCATGCCATCGTCTTCCTGGATCCCAAACAGGAGCTTCTACTGGAACACGTGGCTCTTAGTCGAACTCCTTAAGGATGAACCTTTCCACGTCCCTTGAACTTTGCCCTGACTGAGATTTGTGTGTCTGAGCTTTCATCGAGGTTTCCGGTTTATTAGACTACAGGCAGATAGAAGAGTTCCCATCCCCAAGATTGAAGAGTAGCTGCTAGTGGATAGGCCCGTTGGTAGGCAGACAGTCTTTGAAGATACATATATATATATCTTATAGGGGGGAACGAGTGGGGGGATTCTATAGTATATCGGTTGGTCAGTGTGCTGGGATTCGATGCCATAAATCCACATAAAAAGAATATTCACCGGTTCAATTCCCCAAAGGGAGGTTGTCGAGGAGGAGGGAGATGCCCGTGGAAGAGTATGGGTATCAGTGGAGGTAGAGGAGATGAAGGCCTACCAAACCTGGATAACTTATGGGGGTGTGCATGAAAGACGTGGTCGAAAGAAATATCAAATAAGCGTGCGAGGGAGAGGTCGTATATCGATTTTCGTTCGCGCTAATAAATAAGCGCATGCGCCTCGGGTTGGATCCGCCGTCGGCCACCGTGAATCGTCCCCGTAACTACGCACGGGGCTCTGTTGTGCTGCGCCCCGGGGGATAAAATTCATCCTGACGCGTGCAACTGGTATCCCAATTACTTCTGGAGAGCCATTAGAGGAGTGCGCGTCTCTTACTTGACTGTATAGACTTGTATAGGTATAGAGGACGTCGGCCGTCTACGATACCGACGCTCGTCGATCCTGTCAATTTTAACCCAGGTTCCCGGCCGCTGATGACGATGTCGATCTCTCACCCTCGTAGTCCATCAACTGTACCCGGACAATCAGTTACGCTACCCCCAATTTTCATCTCTCTTTTCGGCCCGCTCCGGTATTGACTTTTCATAAACGTCACTCATTCTTGATTTACTCCAAATCATCCTCATAATGAGTTCATGACCCGTACATGATTTGCTCATTTTACCCGCAGGGTTCCGTGTCAATTACAGTACACAACGTAATTTTCATCCCTCTTTTTTCTCTTGGTTCGTATCGCCCTCTCGAAGAAGTAGGGCGGACTGGGTGCTTTAACCCTCTACCCCTCCCCCGACCCTCCCTCCGACCCACCAGTAGGTCATTCGTTCATTACTTCTTGCGGTCATTCACTTAAACCTCGACAGCTAACACCGCTAGCCGATCGAAAATCACGAGCGAACTCACCCTTACTTGCCAGAATTTCCTTTCTCCCTTACTCTCATTCTTCCCTATAAGGGTAACACTGTATATCAGTTCATCCCCTCACTCTCAAACTTCTCTACCCACACCGTCTAAGTAACCACACCGCAATGGATAATCTCAAAAGGAACCGGATACCTCCCAGTGGAATTGAACCTTCACTTGCTTTCCGGACCGACATTGAGCACCTACGTTTCCGAGCAACCCCTGGCAAGAAAGAGAGGGTGAAAGGAGAGGAGGAAAGTGAGGAGTGCGGTGGTCCAGAGGAAAGAATGAGATAAAGTGAGAAGGCGAGAGAAGGAGAAGGGGGGGGGGGGTAAAAAAGAAATAAAAAGAAACAACGACACAACGAAATAAAGGAAGAACAAAGGAATGAGGGGTGGAAGAAAGGATTTGGTCGTGTCGTAGGATCGCACCCCCCCCCCCCCCTCCCAACAACGAAGCTTTTTTCTTTTCCCTTTCTTCATTCCTTTTCTTTTGCCTTTCCCCTTCCCTGTCATTCCCTACCCTTTCCACGACATTTTCATCCCCAAGGAAACCTCTCAGGAGACACGGAAAACTGTGCTAGGAGGACTCGGTTACCAAACGACTGGGATGTTTCTCAACTATGGTTCCTCTTTAATTTTGTCTCCTTCGTTTGAAACGTTAATTAACATTCATTAATTGGAACGAATCCGCAAGGGTCTGGATGATTCTATACCGTGCCGTGCGACTTTTCGTCTTCCATTTGTCGAATTAAGGCGATATACATTCCCTCCTTTTTTTTACGCTGTCGGGAAACTTCTAGACTTTTTTCACTCTCTTAAGCTCTTTGGGTATGATTGTTAGTTTATTTCTCTCTCTCTCTCTCTCTCTCTCTCTCTCTCTCTCTCTCTCTCTCTCTCTCTCTCTCTCTCTCTCTCTCTCT